>JASCZW010000561.1:0-141718 GCA_034211315.2 Aedes japonicus
TTTTTGCCTGAACATTTATGAGCCAAATTTTCATATTTTTATACATCATTTATAAGGTTTTTTTCACCAGCGTGTAAGAATAACAGTTGATTTCCTTAGAGTATTGCTTATCTCTCGAGAGAATTGATTATTGCATTTGAAGATTGCAATGGTTTTGTCTTAAATTTTTAATTATTTTGTTGGACATTTCTTCTACACAGAAAAAAATAATTAATTTTAACAAGCGCGTTTAATTTCCCTCGTGTAATTCCGAGCCAAAGGAGCGAAAACAACATGATATTGTTTGCAATCTTTCATACAACCGGCTAGATTTAGGCGTTATCTGGTTCAAACTTACATGATATATCCCATTATTTTCTGCCAAATCTAGGATTCCCTCTAATAGTGCATTAGATAACGCAGATAATTCAGTGTATCTTTTTATCTGTGTAGAGTCTCAACAGTTGGAATTCTGTGTAATTCAGTAGTACTAAACCAGGGTGGTAGCTTCATAACCATTTTCAGAACTTTGTGAACCAATAGCCATGAAGACACGGCTTGGATGGACCGTTTGTGGAGGATAGAGGTGTGAGAACTCAGCAAACCTACTTCATTACACTTTTCACGAGTGCCCCTGTAGTGTGCAAACAGACGAAGAGTTACACAAAGCCATGAAGGACTACTTCTCGCTAGACAGCCTTGGTGTGACTTAATCGGATAATGCGCGCCTGTCAGTTGAAGATGAACGAGCATTATTACTGCTTCAGTCAATCACCCGCCGTAAAGAAGAGTCGATACGAATCCGGACCGCTTTGGCGATACCATGACGCCCGCTTTCCTAACAGTCGGTCAATGGCGCTGAAGCGATTCCAGTGCCTGAAGAAAAGGATGGAGAAGGACCCAGAAATGACAAAAATCATGCAAGCTAAGATTACCGAGTATGTGGAGAAGGGATACATCCGGAAGCTCGCCGATAAAGAGATCAACCAGAAGATTTCGCGACGCTGGTATTTGCCAATCTTTCCAGCTATCAACCAGAACAAACCAGGGAAGTACGGATTGTGTGGGACGAAGTGGCCACCGCCCATGGAACGTCCCTGAACTCAGCCTTGTTAAAAGGACCAGAACTGTTATGCTCACTTCTCGCGATTCTACTCCAGTCTCGGGAATGCCGCATCGGACTGACCGGTGATATCCGTGATATGTTTCACTAGGTACTGATCCGGGAGTTATGCCAGTGTTTCTACTGGATGATGACAACGAAGTCATAGTAACGTTTGCATTAAAAAAATGGACAAAAATTGCCGATTTTTCATGGGTTTACCTTCACCCGCACTGACAAAACTTTCCATGCAGCATCAATCATAGTAACCCATGAGTCTGCAGACAAAATTTGACAGCTCTATCAGTCTAACTCTAATCGTGATGGCAAAAACAGTGAAGCAACTCCGTTCAGAAGTGTGCGGCGTGTCAAAACCGGACATCGTGCGGCACTTTGTGGACGCCGGATACGCCCGTGCCGGCATTCACAACATCTTGGCGCTGTTAGACAACACTCAGAGCATCGAAAGAAAGCCCGGTTCCGGACGGCCGACGACCTTGAGCGACAAGAAGCTCCACAGGATGCTGAAGAGGAAGACCGAGAGATAAGTGGCTACATCGTTGCGTGCGCTTGCCCGGGAGGTCGGTTCAACCGGTCATACAGTGAAAAAGTACCTGGCGAACATGAACATACATGTCAGGAAGCATATCCATTGGTTTCGGAGCTGCAGGCATGACGCGGCATGAGCGGCAGCGGCAGAGTAAGATGGAAGATATCACTGTCCCATAAGACCCTATTAAATGGTTTTTGAATCGGTTTTTAACAAACCGTATGTCGTTTATTTTGGTTACCAAAACGGTGTCGGACATCGATTTTCGACCTTTAAACGTTCCCCCCTCCGAAATACCCATATCGTAGTAAGTTTGGCAGCTTTTCACAAACCGGAAAACTCCATCTTAGTTTCCACAATGGCGTCGGACATCGATTTCTGGCCTCTACACGTTGTCCTTGTTGCAAAAATACCCATATTGTAGGATATTCGGCGGCATTTCACAAACCGGAAGTCGTTATCTTGTTTTTCACAATGGTTCCGGACGTTGCCTAATATATGAACAGTCTCTCCACAGCACACCATTGAAGGAGTAGGTTAACTAAACACCAGTGAAACTAACCTCAGAAAACACTTAGGCTTTTTTGGATTATTTCAAAAATCGTCATAAAAAACAGCACTGTTTCGAAAATCGACGTAAAAAACTATAAGGTACAGTAGAAGGAGATGTTCGCTCATCACCATGAGCCACCAAGAGTGCACAACAATGTTTTTGGCTAGAATGAAAGATGTGAAGAGAAAGTGTTGAAAGTTCCGCCAAAGTGCGGCAGGTAGGAAAATTAACAGATGTTTTTGAAAATTGAACGAAAGGACAAATAATAAATTTAGGTCAGAACATCCCAGAAAGATAACAACATTTTTAACGTTTATCATCATCAATTTAATAATACGTTTGCATATGTACAATATTCTCCAACAAAGCTTTAGACTATTAATAAGGCATTTATTTTGTCTTCCTGGACTTCTTCATATTCTGGATGTTAAAGGTCGTGAATTAGGCCTTAAATTATTTTTTTTTTCCAGACAGAAAAATTAATTTTAACCCAGTTTTCTCACTGTGTACACTTTTATTCAGTCTGTGATTGTGTACAGCAATTTTACTTTTGGAGTAATATAATCATATAATAGTATATGAGCAGAAATAAGCATTGTTTTCTTTTGAAGTTGATGCATAGAAATATTTCTGATCAATTGGTGCAAAAATTTAGATTTGTTTTTTAGAGAAATGACTGAGATATTAACGCTCAAAACCTGACCACTTTTCGTGACGGTTACAAAGCGATTTTTGTACCCCAGTATAGAAAACAAAGACGTAGTCCTGCGTCAAAAAATTGCGTTTTTATAAAATCGTCGTAAAAACAACCATGTAAAAAAAGGACTTGAGTGTATTGGTAATTAATATGAATAAATAACAACAAATTAAAACAAAATATATGTAGGTCAAACAAAGAGAACCTTGGCAACAAGGTTCAAGGAGCATCTAGCGGAGGTGACTAAGGCTATCAAACAGAACGAGAAAGGAATTTCACATAACTTCAAATCAACAGTCGCAGAACACATCTTCACGGAAAATCACGACATAACGACAAATGACATCACAATATTACGGACTACATCTACACCCTGGAAATTAGACGTCACAGAAAGCTTAGAAATAAACAAACAACAGAACACAAATTTACTAAACAAAGACCAAGGCAACGGTTAAACACGGCTCTTCAACTTAATACCCAAACGACATCAAACCCGACAAAGCGGAGTACCCACCGCTACACAATAAGTAGGTTAGGTATAGATGGAAAAAAAAGTGAGGTAGATATTAAGTACATTTGTTTTTGACTCAGGATAGATATAAACAAAACAATAATAAGATAGGTATAAGCAAAATAATAATAGGTAAACGCTTTGTATTTGGAAAATAGTATATATACGGCAGGTGGCGAAGGTTTTCTTTAAGTCGAGTTATTAGTACGAGACACTGAAGAAGTCTACACATTGTAGACGAAATACGCGTATCTGTCGAAGATAAGCAAAGGTAGTTGGAATTAAATGGAAAATACTAATTTTTCTTCTAATTTCTAGTTACAGGTATTCCACTAAACAGCTCAAATCCTTTAGGATTCAACAAATTAAAAACAATAGATAAATCAACGAGAACTAAAAATAAATAAGACCGGACAAAAAAATAACAACAAAACAAACAAGAACAGATTTGAATGCAAGATCGGCTATAGAGAATTACTCAAGTTGGCACGCACCTATCCTTGCTGGTTTTGGAATAAGCATATAAATTTTACCCTCAATGTTGCTGCGAAAAAATAAATAAAATAAGTTATCTTGGCGTTTTATAATTTTAAACTAATAAAATATAGAGGAAAGGCTTGTAAGATGAAACAGCGCCACTTTTGACATCCACAGCGACGACACTGTCGCGCTGACAAGTGTCAACCTCATATTTTATTATTCTTCAATTTTCATTTGCTTTTGGAGTGAATACACATTCGATTTCGCTAGTATTTGTGGTGTATTTTTATGATCCAAAGGCATTTTCAAACAAATCGTCAAGTGAAACAATTTTTTGATGTTTTGTGTTTATTGGGTCATGTTTGTAAAATGAAACACTATTAGGTTAGTAAGATGGAACACATTTTTGTTTGGTTTAAAACATATGAATGATATTTTTAATGTTTGGAAATGCCATTGAATCAACAATAAATTGAAATCTATATATATAAAACAGAGTGGCATACGTAAGACCGCGCATAACTCGAGAACGGATTGTCCGATTTAAGTTGTCTTTTTTGTGTTCTGTTCGGTTACGCTCAAGAAACATTTATAGAAAAAGAAAATTGGATAAATTTTTAGATAAAATGAAAATTTCGAAAATGATAGATTTTCAATATGTAAGTTAGGTCGTGATTTATCTCGAACTTATAAAAAAATATTTATTTCACTAAAAACAACTTTAATTACCATTCACTACAAAGTTACATCAAAAACTGAATCTTAATTTCCTATCTCTAGCCCTTTTATTATGTAAAGGTCCCTATTCAGCAAAATCGATCAATATCGTCCGATGTGCTGCTCGTCCACGTTGCTCGTCCACGTCGGTCGTCCACGTCGGTCGTCCACGTCGCTTCGCTTGTTGCTGTGCTGGATTCCCTGGGTCATCATTTTTGCGGTGCGTTGATCGATGTGGTATTGCCGTTGGTAGTTTCCCTGGCTGTTGCTATGTTGATTTGGGTTCGGTGTGGTTATCCTGCTTCTCGATTAATGTGGTGGTGGTGTCCGCTGTTTCATAACTTGTACATACAGAGGATGGACAAAATAGTCGGGACAGGCAAATTTTTGATCAACTTGGAGTGCTCTAACTTCATGAAATATTATCGGATTTAATTTCGCTAAGTAGCATTCAACTGAAAAATGTATGTAGTTTGATATCTTGGCAACATAATCTGCCATGGCCCCCAGACATCGGAGTTGTTCCGGGTTTCCGGAGAGGCACATGTGGAATTTGTGATGAGATTTTATACAACATGCCGTTGTCAAACTTTTTTCTTCAGGAAATACACGTAAAGACAAAATATTGATCAAGCGAATGAATTGTTGATAACATGAATCGGCCCTTAATTGACTGAGATATTTCCTTGAAACAGGTTCTGATAAAGGGTCCTGGATGCGGTTAACTCAAAACATGCCATGTGAGAGCTCTTTTTTCTTGGCTTTTCATCACCAACCATATTATAAACTTAAAAGTAGATCCTTGGCCATATTGGCCACTCCCGGAACCATCAGAACGTCCCCGGTGGAGCCTGTAGTTGGGACCAGTAAGGCATTTATCCCAAAACATGACATGCGGCAGCTCTATCTTCATGATTTTTTCAGAAATATGATAATGATAAACTACAGAAGGCTATTCGATACATTGACCACTCTCGGCACCACCGGAACTTCCCCGGGGGAACCTGTAGTATAGGCCATTTCCGAATTCACCCCAAAACATGCCGTGCGGCAGCTTTATGCTCAAGATTTTGATAGACTTGAGAAAGCCATTGGCTACATTGGCCACTCCCGGAACATTTTTGGGGGAATCTATAGTAAGGATCAATTACAATTTAACCACAAAATAAGGACTATAAGATGCACGAGCTAGCCTGATCCAGATTCCTTATACCTCTGAGGGTCAATTCATTAGGCTTTGGTCCGGATAAGCAAGCTTTATTTCGTTTGAGTATAGGGAAGAGTAGGTTTTATTAGTAGAGGTTTGGTCCTCCATCCGCTCCAAGGATGGCTTCAATCCGCCTGGGAATGGAGCTGTAGAGGGTTTAAATGACGTCCAATGGTATTCCGGAGACTATGGCCAATTATGTTACCGAGATATGAAACTACATTAATTTTCCTGTGGAATGTTCCTTTGCGACATTATATTAAATCGGAAAATATTTTATGAAGTTTGAGCACTACAGAGTTGATCAAACATTTGCCTGTTCCGACTTTCCTAAGCATACGATGAAATGTCGAATCAATTGTTGGCGATTAACAATGGAGAAGTACCAGTTGAGGTACTCGCCGAATTTCTGTCATTTCACAATGACGAAAGAGGAACTCATTACGAGTGTTTTCCAAAACATTGATCAGGATTAGAAGAACCATGATTGGTTAAGTGCACGTGCGATTTTGGCAGCGAAAAATAAGGATGTTGATGATTTGAATTTCGTAATCTGCTATCGATCGCAAATGAACAATAATAGAATTAAGGGGACAAACAAGCATAGCCTGGCTTCCCGAGCATGACCGAATAACTCGATAACTGGCCTTGGTATATATGAGCTCAGATTAAGAAGTAAAATACCTGAGGATAATACCATAAAATGGTTCCCGCAATGTTATGCGAATACCAAATTTAGGTAAAACAATACCAAAATAGTACCTCTCATGTATTCCCAGGTATCTAGAATAACAAGTTTTGGTATTCGAGAGATATTTTGCTTGCAATTCTTAGGTATTTTGATTCGGTATTTTACCTCTTAATCTAAGCTCTTTAATGCCAAGGCCAGTTATCAAGATCAAAATTGGGTATTCATGAGTTGTTGTCTCCTGCTCGGGTTGCAGTTACTTAAAAAAAGTAAATCATGAATGCTCGGAGTTATGTAAATCATAAAATTGGATAGAGCGGAACAAAGTTCGCCGGGTCAGCTAGTATAACTATACATTTTTTTAAATTGCAGTTTTCGATGAATGTCGAAAATAGGTTATATATTTTTTAATGACTATAAATAATCAGTTTCGTGGGAAAACTTGGAGCCTTTTAGTTCCTCTTTCGAAAGATCCTTGAAAAAATAAATATTTAACATGTTACGAGCAAAGAGCGGACCATGTTCCATCTTAAAAGCCTTTCCTCTATCGGTTAATTCATATGTTCATCATTAAACGGAAAAAGAAAGGGGATGTGCGGCAGGTGTTACGTGATAGAGGAGATGTGTGCCGTCACCGCATTCGAATACACTTTGACACACCGCATCAGCGTAGGTCGATGTGCTCGTCAGCGCAGCGCACCAGAGAGCATCCTCTTTCCCTCGTCAAACACCGCACAAGGCAGTACCAGAGGGTAGGTTGCTCCTCCGCTTGGCATGGTGATTCCGTTGAATGACCTGAAGCCACTGGCTTCGGCAGTGAATCACCGCATACCTCACATCCAATGTTAGACATTTTTCATTTGCGTGTAGATTTGTTCAGAATGTAAAAATTTCCCTTGTGCAGATATACCTCGGTATAGAGCAACTTTGTTTTCTGACTATTTTCATCGATTTCTCGCAAACTACACCTCATTCAAGAAAAGTAGTAGGACCATAGAATAGACAATTTAGACAAAGATACAATTTTCAATTTATTGGGGTTATCCGTTTTTTTCTGCCTCACGAGTACATTTATCATGCACAGCCTGAAGTGAAAAAATATGGATCACAACATACATTAGATAATATATCGGTGAGGTCTTTCTATATTATGTTTTTATGTCAGAAAAGAAGTAATGGCGCTAAGTCATAAAGGCCTGGGAAAATAGTCAGTGCTTGAGTCCCAATCGAAGCGGAGTCGCAGCAAGCGCTGCCCGCGGACGGTTGTGTTTTGCGTGAGCTGTCACGTTTTTATTGTTCGTTATAAATCGGTGTGAATTTGCGATTGCTGTTCGGATAGGCTAGCTCATCTAGGATTTGAAAAAAAAAACACGGGTTTAATTATTTCATAGAAAGTCCGAGTTTGTAAAAGTGTTTCCGTATGAAATGTGGTATCGATATGGCTAGGAGCACGTTGTCAGCAAAACGGGAGAAGTTTCGTTTCTGGAATTGAACTCAAAAGTGTGGTGCTGGTGGACTTTGTATGGTCAGATTCCTGTACAATTTCTTAATCGGGACGAAGAAGCGCCATCAAGATAAGTAAACTTCCATTAAATAGTTAATATTATATTTCAATGTTCTTGCCCATTGCTCCATGTAAAATATTCCATAGTTGCCATAGAGACGCATTGTTTTTTATTCTCGCTCCGCGGAATATTTCAAAATAGAATCATTTTTGCAAAAAGCTTTCCACTCAATTGTTTTGCTTTATTCGAAAAGTTTGGTGAATATTTACGTTTCTCTTTTCTCATAAATATGTTTCCTTTTTGCTTTTATTTCTTTGGTGACATTGGTGATGAGGAGTAACTTTTAGTCGGAATACTCTTTGCGGTATCCGGATTTCTTAAACGTATGTCAAAGATACACCTGGCAGGAGTCTCATTTTTCCAGGTTTTCTTCGCACCGTGCCCAGGGTGTACCTTGTTTGAGTTGGAACTAAATAGTCAGCTAGGCTAGGTGACTTATTCACCCCACATACAAAAACACCTCGACCCGTGCTCGGTACGGTCTTAATTGACAACGGCATTGAAGGTTCTACCAATGATCTTCTCAATATATAATATTATATTTTTATGATATCTATTATAATTTTCTTGACAAATAACGCAAAAGTATTAATCCAATTAACGCTATTGAATAATGGATCACCCGCCAATGGATTGTGTACCTTGAAATTATATTACATATTTTCCATTTTCATTAAGCTTATAACATCAGCGTACTCTGGAGATATAATGACTGCTTAAAACACCATGTGACAGAAGGAAGGAGCACCATGAGAAGAATAAGAGTCTCATTTCAGCAAAAATTTATATTTCTTTTATTTTCAGCATTGCATATTGATCTATTAACATATTTTTTTTCGTATTTGAAGTTACATAACATATGGTCCTCCCTTAGTCAATCGGTAAAGCGTGGAATGACCGAAGTCTAAGTTTAAATAAGATTGACAAAACAATATATTCCTAGTCATTTCATTTTTTACTGTACATAACAAATGCGATCCTTCCATTATATGCTACATGTTGTTTAAAATTCAGGTATTTGCAGGTTTCTGTTATGCTCCAGGATGCATAAAAGTATTATATTTTACTTGACATGGCTCGGAGCGAATGATACCATGTGTCCGCTCATTCTTCCTGTCCTGTAGATTCTAGGAATGCGTTGCGGTTCAGGTTTATTTGTTTGAATCCAGCTCGTTTTATAGTTTCTTAGTTTCGCTTGTTTTGAGTCATTGACATGCTACAACCATCAATATTGAAAGCAAAAATAAGTCGACGTCATATAACCCAGTTTTTTCCAAGATGCTTTCTCGAACTGGCTGCGTTTCCATTATTAGATTAGATTACATTGGTGATCAACTAGTGGATGCAAGGAAATGGAACAGTACATCGACATTTTAAATATACTATTTTTTATATATAATTTCAGGTCATCCATGAAGTTTCCAAGTTTTGAAAAGTAATTTTATAATTTTTTTTTCTCGTGGCTATCATACATTGTCTAAACTTTTAAGTTCATAATAGATACGCAAATATTTCTACAATTGCAGCGGTACAACAATCTGGAGACATGTGTAATTGTTATTATCATTTTCCATAAGAAAATCCCTTCACTATATTTTATATACTATTCTATATAACATTCCATGTTGATTTTACATTTTCATTACTATCATTACCATTTTTATCATTACTCGGATTTATTTGAATATTATTTTATTATTTTAACCTCGGAGCGTATGGTACGGTATGTCCACGCATCCCTCCTCCCCTGTAGATTCAAAAAATGCGTTGTGGTTCAAATCTACTCATTTGTATTCAACTCATTGTTTAGAATCATCTTTTGCGGTTAATGCAACGCAGTAGGCCTGGCCGCTTTGATGCTTGTATCATGTCTTTGATATGCTGCAAGCCTCAATACAGACAAAAAAAATAATTGGGCGTCATCTAACTCAATTATTTCCAGGATGCTTTCTTGTACTGGCTGCGTTTGTATTAGATAAGATAAGAAGATAAGATACAATTTTCAATTTATTGGTCACAATGATTAGTATAAATGATTTCTCATTCGTGAAGAAAGTACGTTCAAAGTCAAAAAAATAAAGTTACTTTATATCGAGGTATGCCTGTACCATCGACTTTCTTACAGATAATATACAGCCTTTTATATTTAAACGGAAATCCACTTCCACAATCAATGCCACAACCACATCTTGAGAACTATTGTCCTGAAAATCACGACTCAGGCATCCCCTCATGCAAAGGCAAAGTTCAAACGACAATCAAGCTAAATGACACGTTCGAGTGGATTCCAATCCCTAGTCCACTACTTCCTGCCTCCCACCTATCAGGAGCATTCTTATCCGATGTCTTATCAAGTATCACTCAAGTTCTCTCCGCTTAATTTAAACTTTATTAAAAGTCAAAATTCTGGTGAAGCATCCACTCGAACACCGTCGTCGAGCAATTGTTCTATGCAAGGATCAGGCTCCCTTCCCCCAAGTTGTCCATCATAAGCAGATTGATCAGCGAGGGAGGCAAAATCGTTGGTCTCCGGAGTAATAGTGTGCTTCCTGTATGCTCGCCAACGGAGAACGAAAACAAATAAGAAAAACATCAAAAAATAAGTCGAAGCCATCAAGTGACTATCCATCAAAAGTGGTTTCCACTCTTCACTCGAGACTTTTCAAGATTTTATTACCACTTGGGCAAAGGAAGAATGGGAGAAATGGATAGAAAATCAGTAGCGTTTTGCGGTCAACCGGCTGCCAATAGCCGAACCGCATCCATACAGGGAAAAGTATTTCCGGTATAAGTGTAGCAGCGTTGGTTTTTCCGGATCTTCAAGAATGGGATGAAGAATTCGGGAAAAAAAACGACACGCACTTGCTGGCAGATTCCTGGAGAAAAAAAATGGTTATGAATTGTTCCATTTTTCCGAGAGCTTTCTTGTGTTGGAATAAAAGCCCGGCGCCGCTCTATGCTTGTTCCACTGGTGAAAATGAAAACTGCAAGAGGATAGAATAGGGATGGGTTAGAATCGGAAAATGGCGTTTCATGATATCAGCTTACCATTGTGAATTTGCCATTTCTTTTAGCTGCAGGACAATCTCAGCGTTGGCGCCAGTTCAATAGTTGGCCATGCCAATATGTCGGTCTACGTTGGATGATATATGACTTGCTAGGAGATAGAATTTGGGAAAAAAATGTTACGTAACTATTTTTTCGACGGTTTTGAAAATTAATTCAAGAAACCATTGAGCTTTCATATCTTCTGGAACACTTTTCAAAGCGTTGCATAAATTATCCATGTTCCCATAGAAAAATATTTCATCCATCCAAGCAAAGAACACTCACACAGGCTTGTTAATTCATCTGATGATTTATCAAATTGTCACTTTATACCGCAATCACGTTCGGCAATAAACATTTCTGCAACATCTCCTGTCGGATGTCAAGCAAAACTTTTCTGCCGCTCTATTGTTGTCGCTGCTCTCTCCCGTACATTATTTGTCCTGGCCAGCAACATTTTCCCGCCGAAAATTGGACCTGATCCGCTCGGATGATAAAATTATAATTTAATCATCCCCAATTTTGCATGCACATCAGAGCATTTCACAATGAAAAAATAACACACAGAAAAAAAAACCCGAAGAAATTCCGACTCCCGTGATTTCGCACCACAATGGCGAAAAAAAAAGAAAAATCACATCAACTCAATCGGCTCTCGGATCGGATCGGATCTGGAATGCAGCCACCGAACGCGCGCGAGGCTCACATTTGCGGCCGATGTGGTCCATTTGACAATAACAACTTTTCTCTTCGGACGAACAATCCCGGCGCCTGCTTTGCTCTGGACATTATTATGACCGCACTGTGACAGAGGACAAAACATGCCACACAGAATAAAACTTTTCCTCCTGCCCTTCGATCTCATTCGCTTCGCCCATGATCCGGCAGCTGGATTTGGCTCATCATGTCCGTTGTTGGGCCGACCGGGAGGATTTCGATCAAATGCACACACACCAGAAAATATAACCAGCATCGTGGACGATAAAGTTTGCTACGCCGTTTTTCCGGGCGAGGGATTTTCCTTCTCTTCTTTTTTTTTGCCATCCGATGATGGGCAACAATCCCGATTTTTCATTGTGTGGAATGAAAATAAAAAAAAGCAAACTTTTGCATCCCATTCATGGTGGAGCAAACTTTTGTATCATATTTAGCCGCTCCCCGGGATGCTCCCCCTCCCCGGCATGTATGTGTGCCCGACGGTGATGATGGTGATAGGCAATAAATGTAAATTGCTGATAGGAAAAGTCTCGCTTTGGCCATTGCGACCCGCTGGGTTCGGCCTTCGTCAAGTTCTGAGATGCAAGAAAAAAAAGGGAACAAAACATGAGGGTGTATATCTAATTTGAATATTGTAACTCGGTGCGAACTACTTCTCGTGGGAGGGGGGCAGGAATTTTTTTTCTGATTCAATTGCACTGTGGTTCGAAACGAAATAAATTCTGGGTAACGATTCAGGGCTAGTACGCAGCTCAAAAAAAGTGTGCATTAGTATAGGACAAGTAATGGTCAAGCAATGATTTTTCTGTCGGAATTACTTACTTTGTATGCAGCTGAAAAGGACTACAAACTATGGACGGTTTCGTAACGTTAGTAACGCCTGCCCATGTAATGTAAATGGGGCTGTCACTTTTCCTTTCACAAATAAAAAAATATTATTCCGTTCGATTATTCCGCAAGGAAAACTGACATTTCACGAATACTGGAGCAGTTGTCAAAATTACTTCGGTTGAAATTGCGAACAATAGCCTGTCCTCGTTAGATTTCGTACACTTTTTTTCAGTGTAGATTTTGAATTATTCAACGGATCGCTGAAAACGTTTCACTTCTATGACAGCTGAAACTCTCCACTTTATTTAGATTTTACCACTAATGTTTGCATTCTTGTAAAGTAAATTTTTTCAGTAAAATTGTACGAAATTTGTACGAGCGGCAGCAGAATTCGAATTTATCGTAACACGATCTTGCCAACAAACTTAAACTACCGAAAATAACCGTGTTTTGTGTTTGCAAATCATTTGACCATTTAAGACCCAAGGTGCATCCTCAATTTACAATGGATTCGTTAGTGTTAGGCAAGATTCATCTCTCAATTACTACTCTCAGTTGAAACCGGCATTCAAATATATTTAAAAGCTACAGCAAAGCTTAACATAACTCAAGCGCCAGTTGCGAAGATATTTTGAGAAATATCGATTCTCTGTTCACGGATTTTCCATCGTTCAACCACCGACACAATAACAGCACAATAGCAACTCTGCGTCCTCGGTTTTCATTCACGATGATATATTTTTTAAACAAAGTCTGAGAAGCCCAAGGGGTGAGTTGCTCAGCACAATATCTCTTGTGCCCATTTTTTCTAGTGTGCCTCTGACGTTACAATGAGAGCTGATGTTCCGATCATGGTGCAAATTGGTGCCTAGGTGAGCCACAGTGATTTGACAGATTCAATCATTATGTTTTGGCAACGCCTGGCAACCAGGTGACTGTTTTGTTTCATTTGCTTTGTTAAGAAAAAAATCTATAAGGTTAGAAATTAGTAGAATAATCAACAAGAAGCATGAATTGAGCACTGGAATATTTCTATTAAAGCTACATAATTGAATAGGAACCTTCGCTTAAAAATAAATAAAACAAATGAAATCAATCGCACATTAATTCCTTTCCTTCATTTAGGTCAACGGTTAACTATTGACAAAAGCTTGAAAGGTGGTGTCAACTTCTTCACGAAGGCTCTCAGCCATGATGGATGTATGGATCCTCTCGATGGTTAGGTGAGCCAGCGACTGGCTGCAGAGGCTTTGCTTTTCCAAAATATTTTGGATATGGAAGTTGATAGTTCCATATTCCGCTTCCAATTTGTTCCAAAAATGTTCCTTTAATTAAAGTTTCTAGGTGATATTGTGTCACAGCTTATTAATTAAATCACTTACCTCATACAATTCTTCCACTAAATATCTCGGCTCAACAAACAAGTTAGCTTAATCATGTTTAATCAAACTTTTACGAACAATTTTGTCTGTTTCGTGACGAATCAATCAAATCAAAACACCACAACAAAAACTTACAACGTCAATTTTCCAGGGCTGCTAAGATATATCTTCGAAAGGTACAAATGTCAAAAGTGTGCCACAGAGTGCCACACATGTTGTTTTATGTTGTAAGATTTTTTACCCTGGCGTGCCTGGAGCAGTGTTCTAAGCGACTCACCCCTTGGAGAAGCCTCACTTCCATTGTAGAATACAAAACCTCGTGATCGTTATGTTTTCAGAATAACCGCGAAATTGATTGACTACAATTTGTACATGTAGTTTTCATCAACAACTAAAGAGTTTTGACAGTTCAGTTCCTGTTAGCGAACAAATCTTACTCATTTCAGGTGCTGTTCACTCAAAATCCAAAACAAGTGGATGAGTAAATTATATCACATTTTGTCAAGAAGACTGTTTTATCAAGCCAGAAAAAAGTAAGGTCAATTTTCATGGTAGTCCGGTATTTTTCTCCGAAAAGGGAATTTGTTTTTTTTTTGCCAAACAAATGAGGAACATTTTATATAAAATTATCAGTCAGCTTTACTGAAATATGAGTAGGATTCGTTGGCCGTGCGTTAAGCTATAAAGTTGCGAGAAATAAACATCAATGCCGTGATCAAATCGTAAGTGGCAACAGTCCGAGAGATGGCAATAGTGTTTTAACGAGTTTTAATTTGAATCCTTACACACGTTGTTTTGAAAAATATATTCCAGTTTGAATGTCTGTTCTCTGTGCCAGAACTTTGCCCAATAGAGAAGTCCTGGGCTCTAGTTAAGCGGAAACTCTTCAAAACTAAGAAAAAGGCTTATGGTACCGATGATTGCAAGAAGAATCGTCACGGCGGGCATATCTGAGTATACCGTACGGAACTTGATGGCGGGTGTTCCACAGATAGTTCGAGAATTTGACAAAAGAAGGATTAACATCTTACTAAACTATTTCTAATGTAGATATAACTCCACTTCTGTGAAATAAACAATCAGTTTTGTTGAATTATGTGTAATTTTACGAAAATCACAGCGCTTTGTACGTAGAATGGCCGCAGATCTGAATGTTTCGAGATCGTCAATCATACAATATACTGCAAAATGATCTCGGATTCCAAGGTTTCAAGAAACGTAAGGTTCACGGAGTTTCGGAACCTTTCAAGCAGAAACGACTCGAAAGAGCAAGTCTGCTTTTGTCGAGGCACAGGTGGGCAAGAATTTATGTATTCCGACGAAAAGTTATTCGTCTTTCAACAATCCTATAATGTCCAGAACGACAGACTATGAGCTCTTTCTTCCAGAACTGTTCCAAAGAGTGATAGGAATATTCCACGGTTTCAAAGTGCTGCGTCAGTGATGGTTTAGGGAGGAATTTGCAAGCGAGGTATATTACACAACGGAAGTTTCGAGAAAGTTGTCACGCCATATGTATAAGAGGTGTTTGGAGATGATCACTATGTGTTTCAGCAGGACAGAGCGCCACCGCATACTACAAATCCCGTTCAGGGCTGGTGCCGAAAAAAATTGACTGACTTTTTTAACAAGAATAAATGGCCTCCCAGTTCACCAGGTCTGAATCCCTCGGATTATTTCGTATGGTCATACATGCTGGCGAAGGTGAATGACCACAGGACGTCTAATTTGAACCAATTCAAATCCGAAGTTGTGCAAGTTGCGGTTTTGAAAAACGTCTGGAGCTGGTCAAGAAGGTTAAAGGCGGTGTTATTCCAAAACATATGCTGTAGTTGATCAGTATTATATTGCAATATAATGGGTAAAGTTATCAATAAAATCTGGATTATCGATTTGAGATAAATAGAGTTTTATTTTGTATGAGAATAAATTGGACACGGTGTACACACCGACAATTCCTGAAAATTTCAAATCCGCATGGGTAGAAATGCTGCAAAGCCTATTCAAATATTCCATGATGTATTATGTAAGGTTTGAGTTATTGAACTCAGACTGGTGACTCTAAAAATACTTTGCGCTAATAGCATAGTTCTCCTGCCGAATGGTATTACCACCAGAATTTACATTATCAACAATTAAAAATCATTTAGAAATTTTTTTCAACTTTAGCTATCTGTGCAACCCAAATTTTATTTGGTGGAGACTTTAATTCTCACAGCCCAATTTGGGATAGTCAAAGCAGACAGAAGAGAAGAATTTATTAGTGATCTCCTGGAACACAGTAATATATTTTTCTTAACAAAGGTTCATCAACAGTATGAGAAGACTTAAATCAAAAAGCGTCAGCAAGTGATCTAATGCTCACAACAGCAGGTATTGGACCGCAGATCAGTTGAGGAACCAGTACAGAAAACTTTGGATCAGACAACAAATTTATAAAATTTAAGCGCAAAAAAATAATTAAAAAGCGATCAAAAATACAACCCAAATAAACCCCAAATCTCTTACAAGTATGAATGATCTTAATAATGAACCAAATGAATAAAATAAATCAACCTCAACATTATATACAAAAAGTAAGAAATAAATTAAACCATACTGGAATCAAAACATCATAAAACTCTATGAAATAAAAAACTCCTAATATTCAGACAAAATTTATCACTAGAAAATAAACACGAATTTAAAAAAAGCAGAGAAATACTTCAAAAAGCACTAAAAAAAGAAGTAATGCAATACAGAGAAACCTTTTAGAGGATACACACATTAATAAAATGAGAAAGTAGTGTAGTAGTAGTGGAAATTATAAAATAAAGATAAAATTTAATTAATAAATAGTAGAACTCTTGCCAACAAATTCTTTAATCTTATTTTTGAACACAAATTCATACTGAACCAACAAATTACCAACAATTACGTTGAACAATAGAAATATGCACAACCACTAATGATTGAAAACATGATAAAAGCAATAAAACTAAAAAAAAAACACAGCGGTGGCAGATCATAATAAAATGTCTTACTATTTCGTTAACTTACTCTCATTCGTATACTTGAACTTACAAATGAAGTATGGATAAATGAAAACATCCCTGGAGAATGGCTGATAATTATAATAAAACTAATTTTAAAACGTACTGTAACGGTAAAGGTAAAAAGTAAGAATCATCATCATCATCAATAGCACTTTTGCATAAAAATTTAAAAATAATATACCGGGAAATTAAAGATAGACTTAACACCTTAATAGAGAAAAACGATCTGATACCTAAAAATTCATAGGGATTAAGAGCAACTTACTCGGCAATAAATGGCATCAACTACATCAACTCAATAATAACTGCCACCATATATCTAGATCTCACTTAAGTCTTTGACTCAGTAGGTATCAACATTTTATTTAAACAACTCGACGATTTTAATGTATCAAGAAAAATTGTCTCGTGGTTGGAGACGTTTTTAAAAATTGAATAATTAAGATGGAAGCTACTCAAATAGAAATTATTAAGAAAACGAATAAAGGACTTACACAAAGATGTCCTCTATCACCGATGTTATTTAATCTCTACACTAGAGACTTTCACGAAGTAACAACAGATAAAATTATATTTGTAAAATTTGCAGACGACTTTTCAATAACTATACTAGAAGAATCCATCGAATATATAGAATTTACGTCAAATATACTACTGAACACATTTACAGAACAAATAATCAATGTGTAAACCCTTGAAAAATCAGGAGTTGTACTTCTTAGCTCAAATAAAAATGATAATATTAAAATTAACGAAACGCAAATAAATCAAAAAGAACAGCACATATATCTCGGGTATATACTCGTTAATAAAAAGTCACATGAAATACACATAAACAACGTTAACATAAGATTAAAAACATGATTAAACGTAATTCAAATTATTTGTAAAAAACATAATGGAGCGCATCCAAAAACAGCACTACAGATTAATAAAGCTATAATTATATCACAAATAGACTATGGAATAATAATATATGGAGGGACTGCACAATCAAACCAAATCAAACTAAATTCAACACTCAATGCTTCACTCAAAACGTGCTCGAGATTAATAAAATCAACACATCAAGAAAAATACAATAGCTTCTATAAAGTTTAAACAGATCGATAAAAAACAAATGAATCATGTGGCATAGGAATATGGCTCGAACATAACAACGAAAAAATTAAATGCAAAGTAAGTAAAGCAATGTCAATAATGATTGTAGAATTAATGGCAGTACGCACAGCTTTGAATATCATAAACATAAAAGAAGAAAAACAAATTCGTCAATTTCACGGATTCAAAATCAGCTCTATATAGTATAATTAACGAAAACATGATTGATAATTCATTCCTTAATTCATAACATTGTCACAAAGCTATATACAGCAAGCAAAATTGTAAAACTACATTTGGTCCCAGGACATAGAGCAATAACAGATAACAAAAAAGCTGATCTACGGGCAAGAGAAGATTGTCAAGCTCCTCAAAGTATAAAATCAAAAATACCAAATTCAATCTAAGAAAAAAAACTGGAAAAGTACTTATGAATCTCGCGAAACATGGATAACTGACGCTGGACCAGGAGAAATATGTTGGAGAAGTACCAAATGAAGAATTGCCATCTTGCACCATTCAATCCGCTCACTTGGCTGGATTGGACAAGTCAATGTGTCCGACGTCGACAAAAGATGGAAATGGCCAAGGTTCCCTACAAAGAAACGGTTGGAAGCTTGCTTTATTCGGCCCAGGCAACTCGACCAGATGTTTCCTTCGGAGTGAACGCAGTCAGCCAGTATTGCAGCAATTTGGGACGAAGGCACTGGGATGCGGCCAAATGACTCTTACGGTACCTCAAAGGGACTACTGGTAACCGGCTGGTGTACAAAAAGGAGTTTTGTTCTGCAAGGATGAGCTATTTCATGGGGCGTGAAAAGGCAACCGACGGTGGCGCAATCGTCTTACGTAGCTTACGTAGCATCCTTATCGAAAGAAGCATCACCATCGTGTTAGTGAAATGTTATTCATATCATATTCCACCTGTCTTCGTCAAACAGTGTGCTCAGTCGCTGTCTTGTCCCATTGCTACGATCTTCAATCGATCGGACTTATTTGATGTTCCTTCCGGTGTAGCCACCTTGGCCCTCTTAAACTCATCCTCTTCATCAACGATCTGTGCGATGGTCTCAACTCCGGTAAATTGCTCTATGCGGATGACTGCTGTTCCCTGTAATTAAATCGCTTGTAGATTGCTTGCTTGTAGATTGATTGCTTTACAAGCCTATTAAGAACATGTGTCTAGATGGTGTGATTTAAACGGAGATGAATACGGGCTATGTGCAGAGAGATAACCTTCGTTCGTTGTCATTCCATTGTCACGTTCGACTACGGCTTAAACGACATATCACTAGAGAGGGCCACGTCGATCAACGACCTAGGAGTCAAACTTGATCGGAAGCTTCGTTTCAACGAGCACATCTCCTCAACAACCGCGAAAGCAAACGCAAAGCTCGGTTTCTTAGAGCATAACACCGCCCACTTCGATGATGTGCATGCACTTAAGTCGCTGTATTGTGCCTTAGGTCGTAGTGTGCTGGAATACGGAGTGCAAATCTGGGCTCCGTACCACGCCGTTCATATTGCACGCATCGAAAAAGTCCAGAAGCGGTTCATTAGATACGCTCTACGCCGCCTTCCCTGGAACGAACCTATCAGTCTGCCGCCATATGAAGATCGATGTGCGCTGCTAAATATTGAACCGTTATCGAGTTGGCGAGTGATGCTTCAACGGCTTTTTGTCTTCGACGTGGTCAGGTGCATGCCACAATGTAGCAGCATTCTTGAGAATGTTAGGTTACATGCACCAGATTGTCAGCTCCAGAATCGTCAACTGTTGTGGATTTTTGGCCACCGTACTTGTTATGGATGAAATAACCCGTTAGAAAGGCCGTGTTTGAAAGGCAGTTAATACGATTAAAAATTATCAATGATTTAAATTCAACTTGTAACCGAAAAATCAAACGAAGCAATCAAAAATATTGTGCACTACATATCTAGAGATTGAAATTGAACACATGAGAACCGAAAAAAAAGGCTTAGGGAATCAGCCCAGCAGGCTAAAAGTCACATTTATAATTATTTGGAAAGCATGGTGCAATAAGAAAACAAATTAAGTATAACAAATGAACACCCGAGATATATAGTTGCACTTTTTAAGTTTATTCGAAAGTTTTCACAGCTGTGTGTCCATTTGAAATTGATGTATAAACATTTGAAAATTGTTATTATTTTCTTAGCAATGTAGTTTCCTACAGCTCTTAACATGTTAAAACATCAATTAAACTAGCAAATCAACGAAATTGCTGATTTCGGTAACATGATCCTCGGCCTTTATACCGTCAAGCAAGTTCTGCACAGTGGTTGTTTCGGTCAATTTCAGCATTTTCCTTCACTGTAGAAAATGGAAGATCGCATGCCACATGTGCAAATTATTTGCTAAACGAGCAGCTTCTTACCGATTTTTTTCCGCCGCAATAGTCATATCTGTAGTTGGGACACTTTCCTCAACCGGTTTGGTGCAGAATTGAAGTCCCGGCAGTGTTTTGGAATCCTCTTTCACATACTTTTCGTCGTCCATCCCAGGGCACACCAGGACGGATTGTCCAAAATACGATTGTATAGCTTTCATAGGCCCTCATTTTGGCACGACACTTGTGCTTCAGAGATTGCTTCCTGTATGTCTTCAATTGTTTTGCATGTCTAACGGGCGGCTGAGTAACGTTAGTTTGTGTGCTTATATATAGCGATTCCATGAAAGTACGAATCAATGGTGAAAATATTTACTGGTGAGATCAATCTGACTATGAATATTTAATAAAAATAATATTTTCAAATAATACTTGACGCATGCCAGGTTTGGACTTTTTACTTTTCCAAACCTGAAAGTACCCTTATCCAAATGAAATCGGGCGTGGATCTCCAGATATTCTTTTATGGGTTGCTGGATTGGAAGTAGGACTATCACCAACAATCAATATCAAACTAGTGATTTGAAATTGGTTCACTGTTGTAGAACCGACCCCTTGGTCCAAAGTACACCTTGCAGTCTTTGGAACTAGAATTGTTGCATTAGTTTAGATTCTCTGTGATATTTTGTTAGAATATTGAAGGGTGTGTTTGTGTGAGTTTCGTTAGGCAAAAACAATATACATTTTCTTCTTGACCATCCAGTCGCTGCAATCACTTTTTACATCCCGGATTAACGCTCTTTGCAATGGTCACTTAAAGGATTGTAGCAAATAGGATTCCTTCCATAATACCATTGCCGGTCAATGGGTGTTAGAGGTTGCTACTCCGTTATTGTCAGATCAGCTGTTATTACACAGAGAACCAACAGATGATGCTTGGGACCAGCGTACATCTTCAATGTGTGAAAACTGGTGATCCCAAACCGGGGCAATACCGGCACCGTTCTCGCCCGAATGCAGGCCAAGTAGGGAATGGGAAGGAATTTTTAACAGAGTGAAACTAAATACACCTTTACTAGTTGGTGGTTGACAAAGGAATGAAAAGTTTTATTCTCTAGACTTCATACAATCATAAGGTATAGGTTGCTGAGATCAATTGTACTTCAACATCCCGCCTCAATTGATTAATCCCAGCATCTCTCGTAGTTTACCAAATTGTGGAGCAGGTAGTCCTTTGGTCATGATGTCCGCTATTTGATCTGCAGTTGGTTGATACTGGAGTCTTTTCTTGGATAAGGTCTCGCAGGAAAAAGTATTGAATGTCGATGTGCTTCATTCTTCTATGCTTCCTCGATTCTTCGTAAATAGCAATGCACGGCTGGTTGCTTTCATACACATCAAGCAACTTCAAAAGGTTTACTACCCACATCGCCTCACAGCTAGTTTGACAAAGGGCCATGAATTCCGCCTCAGTTGTTGACAACGCCATAGATGTTTGCTTTCTAGTTGCCCACGAGATCGTTGCTCCGTACAGCTTCACCACGTACCCCGAAACGGATCGCCGGTCGTTTGGATTATTGCCCCAGTGCGCATCAGCATACACAGAAAGGGTTTCCGCCTCGATTGATCGCCGGAATACAAGGGTGTAGTCCACGGTAGCTCTCAGGTACATCAAAATCCTCTTCAGATAAGCCCAATGCTCGTCAGTAGCACAACATTGGAAGCTTGCAAAATAGCTGACTGCCACGCATATATCAGGTCTGGATGTTATCATCAGGTACATCAAGCACCCAATAAGCTCCTTATATGGCTTCTTCGTCTGCTGCTTCGCATCTTCACACTTGAGCAGCTTCAGATGAGGATCCATGGGAATAGCAGAAGGTCGACAATCCGCCATCCTCACCGTACCTCGCCCAGGTCTTTCATCTCGAACTCTCTTGATAGCTTTCCCTTCAGACGTTTGATTGCCGCAATTGAATTACCAGCCATCAGGATATCGTCTACGAGGTAGATTGTTTCGCTTCCCGATGACCAATGGTAGAGACAGTGGTCGTACTGACTCCGTTTGAATCCAACACTCGTGGTGAATGTATGGAACCGCATATTCCAACTCCGGGATGCCTGCATCAGTCCATAAATTGCTTTGTTGAGCTTGCAGACCAGATCATTTCCCGCCTCAAAGTCTGATGGTTGTTTCATGTAGATTTCTTCGACAAGTGATCCATTAAGAAACGCCGTCTTGACGTCCATTTGATGCACGTGTCGGTCCCTCTGGTTCGACAGCGCCAGCAAAATCCTCAACGTCGTCATCTTCGCCACTGGAGAATACGTTTCTGCATAGTCGAAGCCTTTCGTCTGTGTGAAACCCTTAGCAACAAGTCGGGCTTTGTATCGATCGACCTTTCCTTCACCATCATGCTTGATAGTGAACACCCATTCGTTTCCTACAGGCCGTCTTCCAGCAGGCAGCTTGGTCAAGGTCCACGTTCCATTCTTCTCTAGAGATGAAAGTTCAGCTTCAATTGCTCCCTTCCACAGCAGCGAGTCATCGCGCTTCTTCAACTCCGCTATGTTGCTTGGGATGTTGTCAACGTACTCCTCGGTATTCAATGCAAACGCCGATAAGTTGTAGTCTTTGTGCACAATTTCTACCACTTTTTTGTATTCAGTTGGATCACCACCAGCAGCTTCATCAATCAACGTATCGTCAAGTTCATCTCCAGCAGTAGCTTCAGGCTCGTCGTTGTTTTCAGGAAAAGAATCTTCTCCATCGAAAGGAACCGGCTGTTGGACACGATCTTGAATGACAATCAGCTGCTCTTCTTCATTTTCGATATCATCCGGCAAGGTTTCGTTGAACACGACGTCTCGAGCAACAACAACCTTCCTATTGTTCCAAACACGGTATCCATTCGGAGCGTATCCCACGAAGATCGCCTTTTCAGATTTCGAGTCCAGCTTCTTTCGCTTTTGTTTCGGGACATGGACATAACATTCCACCCCAAAAACACGAAGATGTTTCACATTCGGCTTTCTTCCGTTCCAGGCTTCAAAGGGCGTACGATTGTTATCTACAGCCACTGTCGGACTACGATTGATCAGGTACACAGCCGCATATACAGCTTCACCCCACAAGCGCTTCGAAACACCACTTCCAGACAGCATTGCTCGCACGTTCTCGACAATGGTTCGATTCATCCGCTTGCTCAGGCCATTCTGTTCCGGTGTATATGGTACCGTCATTTCCAGCTGGATACCTTTCTGTCGACAGAACATTTTGACTTGCTTGCCACCATATTCGCCACCGTTGTCGCAGCGAAGACGAGACATCTTAGTCTGAAAATGTGCTGTTGCCATAGCCTCGTACGTCTTCAGGCACTCCAACACTTCATCCTTCGACGCCATCAGGTAGACGACCGTCAAATGAGTGAAATCGTACGTGAACGTGATGAAATACTGCATGCTGTCCCACGACACAGGAGAAATGGAACCACAGACGTCGCTATGCACTAGCTCCAACGGACGGGTTGTCCGCTTTCCTTCACGATTAGTAAACGGCTCCTCGAGTTTGCTTGCCATCACAGCGCACGGCTTGCAGACAATAGACTCCGAGCTTCCAGGCTTCACAGAGCTGGCCAGTTCCAATCCGTTTACCATGTTCTTGTTGATCAGCTTCATCAGGTTTCCATTACCGATGTGGCCGAAGCGTTGATGCCACAGTTCCAGCTCCTTCGTTATCTTGCCCGTTACCATAGCACTGTTTGGCATCGCTTGGTACTGAAAATCCATCGCATACAGCATACCAACTTGCCTTCCAGTTGATACGACGGCTTGATCTTCATCCTGGACAACTACCTTGCCCTTGTGGAAGATCACCTTCTATCCCGAACCCTCCAGCCGACGCAGGGATAACAGATTCAGCGCCAGCTCGGGAACGAACAGGCCATTCTCGATACGGATATTGATTGCCTCACCATCAACTATTGAGCACACGTTGATTTCCCCATGATGCCTAGCGACCAGGTTGACGCCTTCCTTTGCTGTTGCTATCCATACAGGATTTTTGAGCTCCTTCAGGTTGTGGAAAAGCTGTCTCTGGTTCGCCATATGATCGGATGCCCCGCTATCTAGGTACCAGCACCGCGATTTCTGATCTGATGCTGACCCAGACCCGGCAACAAAAGACACAGTTTTTGCTGCAGCACTGGGCTTCGTGAATTTCTTCTTCTCGTGATCCCGGGTTTGCTCTTGGCGTTGTCCAGATTCCGGGCAATCCGGCACGCTTGTGGCCAATTTTTCCGCAGCCGAAACACTTCAGACGGTATTTACCGGATCTTTCCAGCAAAGCATCTTCCTCCGAATCTCGATTGGCCGGCAGCTTCCTTCCCTTTCTCTTCGCTTCTACGTCCAGGTACTTTCCCTTCACAAACTCCAAAGTCAGTTTCTCCGATACCGCCTCCATCGCCGTATTCACCGAATCGTACGAAACCGGCATGGTTAGCATCAGGTGGTCCTCCTCGTCCATTTTCGCACCGGTTGACTTCAGTTCTCGAACTAGCTGATCGAAACGAAGAAAATGGTTCTCCAGGCTTGAACCTTCATTGTGCTTCATCTCCAATAGTTTTCGCTTCAGCATGAACCGATTCACCAGGCTCTTGCGCTCGAAAACTTCATATAAACTCGTTCCAGATTTTCTTTTGGACTCTTCTTGTTCTTTATGTACTCCGGTGACTATCGGCATCCGCACCATTCAGGACCGAACGGCACTTGTTGTCCTGCTTTTTTCGGAACGCCTTTTTCTCCTCCTTTTCTTTCTTGACTCCTGCCGAATCCGTTTCCAGGATGTTCCAGAAGTCTTCCTCATTCGATTCCTTCTCGACACAGTGCGCGATTTCCAGCTGTTCCAGGAACGCCAACATCCTGAACCGCCAGTTGTTGAAACCCTTGCTTGATCTTGAGGAACTTCTCGTCGTCTCCCATCGTAACGGATTTTCAGCTGCTTTCAGAAATTTCTCGGTTTGGGTTTGTCTGGGCCCATGACCTTTTAACAGAGTGAAACTAAATACACCTTTACTGGTTGGTGGTTGACAAAGGAATTAAAAGTTTTATTCTCTAGACTTCATACAATCATAAGGTATAGGTTGCTGAGATCAATTGTACTTCAACAGGAATATGTTAACGTGACACTCGCTTTGTTGGAAGCCGAGAACACCTCTGCACTTCCACGAGAACTCATTGGATTGTTGGATAAAACGGTTAGGTTTGCAGCGGAATCCGTTTTGGTAAACGGTGTGCTGAACTCGACGGACGGCGGCAGCGAATAAGATATTTAACTATGTTCCCGATTTATTCTCTGTACATAGATACACATTAAAGTTATTCAAATGTTGACAGATGCTGTTGGGGCCACTCTCAAGTGCGGATGGTTTATTTAACCAGAATACGAAAATATGCTTAAATATCGAGTTTGAGGACCGATTTAAACCAACATAGAGGATGCTGTTTGGGCCACTCTCACGTTAAAATTTTGAGTTTAAGGACTGATTTAAACCAACAGTAGGGATGCTGTTAGGAGCCACTCCCAAGTGTGGGTGGTTTATTTCAATGGAATATAAAAATATTTCTTGTGGAAATATTATGTATGAAATTAAAACAGTAAACAGAAGACCGCTGTGAAACAAAAAATTATTAAAGATTCAACTATCTTTCGCTGAACCTGTTTCACTTAGGATGCTTAGATTATAACCTAGCTATTTAAACAAGATATTGTTCAATAAAATGTCATGGCAAATAATAAAGAATCACTCAAAGAGATAAATAATAATTTTATAAACTTAAAAAATCTATTTAAAATACAGTATTCGTTAAATTTTGTCAGCTCCTCAGCAAATCAATAAAAGCGTAGGTAGTTGTAAATCTAAATATTCATAATCTATCTTGAAAGTGGATGAATAAGATGAACATCGCCGGGATTTCCGAAAAGAGCATATTAGAATATTACCATTGCCAGTCAATTGGTGTTAGATCACAAGCAAACACACACACACACACACACACACACACACACACGCTGAATTTTCTTTTGAACTCTAAGTTCAATCCGTGAAATTTCGCTACAAACTGTGATAATGAACATAAACGGACCGAAATAGGCTTTTTGAAACAAAAAGTTATACAAATACACGCAAATAATATGGACTAGTGTAAGCTAACTTACTTTAAATGTTCAAAACTATTTTGTGATACACTTCTTAATCAGTATCTAAACAAGAAATTTTATGTTCGGTTCCGCAAAATCAGTCTGTTGCACAAGTTTGAAAGTTTCATCCATCTAATAGGCAACATAAGCACATCAGCAAAGCAACTGTTGTCATATCATAGTTCACATGATGAATCGAATAACAGTTACTGTTCCCACATTTATCTCAATTTTTC
The DNA here is from genome assembly GCA_034211315.2 of Aedes japonicus. Classification (NCBI taxonomy): domain Eukaryota; kingdom Metazoa; phylum Arthropoda; class Insecta; order Diptera; family Culicidae; genus Aedes; species Aedes japonicus. Next base: position 26,953 of record JASCZW010000561.1, read on the forward strand.
AATGTTTAGTCTACACTAATTTGGGTAATTGAAATGCAAATTGAATACGCATTTTCTTCTCATCAAATCAGGTTTCTAAATATAATTGTCCACTTTGAAGCCTTCTTCATTTTAGCGCTTTGCTCAGGGTTTGAAGAAATTAACATTTGAATCTCACTTCCCCGCGTTGTTTACAAAATCAGATACGTCTGTTTGAAAAAGTACTCGGGAAAGGCACAGCAGAAAAAAAGACACCTTTGGTCGCGGCTTATTTCGATTATCTCCTGATCAGCGTTCAACAACTTCTAATTTGACCAAAAAACGTTTTAGTTTTTTCCATTCGCATTTCCGTTTCCTACCACTGTGTGGCGATGTGCTGAATGAAATCGAGCAAACGGAAAAGTTTCGTGTGTGTAGGAAAATGGTTTTTAATTCAATTTTTCGTTATTATGGCTTATTTTTTCCGGAAGATTTGACATCGCCCCCAGGCAGACAAATTATGTAAAGCCCAAGTCCTGCTACCCCCACATTGTTGCATTCGGGTCGATTGGAAAACTTTGCTAGGTATTTTGCTGGTACAGACGTCACTGTCAAACGCATTATTTCATTGAACATTTTCAATATACCACAGCCTACTGAGCTATTCAAGACGGAGATTAATTCGCTTCAGTAAAGTTATTCAAACGTCATGATTCGAAATTTTCTTCATGTCCTTCTGATGCTCACTTTTTTTGAAAAAATACACAAATCTGAACTACGTTTCGCACACGCTTTTATTTCATTATTTTCGATCATGCTCCACGAAATTAAAAAGTCACCCACTCTCTTGCATCTTACGAACAGTTACTCCCCAGCAGATATTTACCACAAATAGCCAAACACCCACACGCAACCCGAACCGGGTAATAAAGTGTCAAAATTACTCCAATCTCACCACATCGCACCAACTGCCTTTGTGTTATATCAAACTCCGGACTCCTCTTCTGGCGTATTCTTCATTTCACGTGAGGTGTTGATCTCTGCTGCCCCACCTTCGGTCCCACCAGGTCCCATACACGCAAGTCCTGAGCAGAGAAATTCAATGAAGCCTCATACTTGGGCATATTCCTTCGTACCTTCATACGTCATATTTCCGAGAATATGTAAGGGTTGTCAGCTATCATCGTGAGCTTAGAAGATACGCGTAGTTTTTTTCTTCTTCTTTTTCTTCTTCTCTCTGTTGCTTTCTGGTAAAGCCCTTCGTAATTCAGTGGAACAGACCATATTTCAGATGAAGCAGACGCGATTTTCATAGAACTACACGCCTACGCGGGAAGGCATTCATCCTTTTGTTGGCCGTTGTTCGCGGTGGAAATTCCCTGGCATTTGCTGGGATTCTAGGTTGAAACGCGGCCGCGGTGGATTTTTGGTGTGTGACGTGTGTGTGTGTGTGTGTATTGTGTGTGTGTGTGTGTGTGTGTGTGTGTGTGTGTGTGTGTGCGATGTATGTGTTGCCTCAAGGGGTGGATGAAAAGCTAGGCAAATGAAGTCATGACTGTGAAGAGATGCAAGATGGGAGGCCCGAGAGAAAGACAAATGTGTATGATGCTAATTTATCATCACGGTTTCTCCCCCCTCCCCGGGGGGCGGGGCTGAGGAAGGGTGTGCTGGAGGTGTGGATGAAATCTTGGATGGGAATCCATCCCTGGTGTGGTATGTGGGGAAATCTTTGAGCGTTGACTGAAGGCGATAGCAAAAGTGAATGGTGCGGAAAACTGGGCTTGTTTGTCATTCGGTATTTTTAAAGCTGAGCAGTGCTTACAGGAAAACATTTACAGATTGTTTTCTCGCTGTCAAGCCAGAGGTTTATCAGAAAAGTGCCAGATTATTTAAATTATCTGTCACTCGAGGCAGTGGTGGAAAGCGTGGTGACGGCTAATTTTGTCTTATTCCATTCGGAAGGAAAAAAGAAGATGAATTTCTAAAGTCATAGTTCCTCACAGACCAAAGATAATATATACTCAGGAAAATGAAATTGAAATATTTTCATGTCCAATTCACAGAAAACAAAAGTGATTGACATCGGGAAAGACTGCTTTTCAGTCCTTTTGAATGGTCTACATTTGAAGAGATGTGGAATGAATGAACACAGTTTGGATATATGAACTGAGTTTGCAGATATGTCAGGAGGGTCGAATGATGGTGCTTCTTGGGATGAAAAGCTGTCGAAATAGAAAGCTTAAAAAACAGACCCACCTTCGGAAGCAAGTAGGACGAAATGTGATCAATCACCATTTGAATTATGGTTTGCAGTTGTTGAACAGTATTGTAGTTTTCTATTTATAACATTATCAGCCCCTATGAAGTGGAGTGTTTATAAAAATATTGTGAAATGTTTGAGGTATCAATTCCTTTTTACCAAATGCATGTTGATCATAACATTCGAATTTGAATTGTTCAGAATTACATTAATAATATTAATAATTTTCAGAAGGAGCTTTGGAAAGAAATGGTTGAGAGTTAGCCCAGAAATTCTTAATTATGCTCATCTGGAGAACGTTCAGAGGGTTCAAATTCTTCGGTAAAATGGTAATGTTCAGGCGGTAAATCGCTCCCACTGACCTTTTGGCACACTAAACCGGTGGCAGGTTTAGATACAACTTCACATCCTCTCCCGTATGATGTGTCCGGATCAAGCGAGCCACTTCTAAGAACAGTAGCTTCGCCATCCCTTACTAACTTAACTTTTACTGACTATCCACATTTCACCCGACCGTAGCCAGAATATATCAACCATTGCTTCCGCTCAAGAGCGTTTTAACAAAGGAGCCTCCAATGATTCGATTCTGGTTTGTGGAGGTTACAACCAGCCATGAGTATCTTGGACGAGAGGAAATATGGGCTTCGCTATGACAACTCTTCTCCACTGCCTACCGCAGTTGTTAGCCTGGTCGATGGTTTCGACTTTCTAAATAGGTGTCAAGCTAATCAAAGCCGCAACTATCTTGAGTGCTTGACCTGGTGTACATTCCTTCTGAGAATGTTTTCAACGTATCAACAGCTGTTGTCCATTTGCTGGCCGTCGATCCAAAACCATCCTCCATCCTCCACGGCTACTGTTTCTACACGATGTAAAGCAAGACCTTTGAACTACCGCCGACTTGGTTTTGTTTCACTAACTGAATACCTGTCCAATATGGACTGGACAGAAATGCTCAATATACAGGATGTTCATACTGATGACTCAATGAAAACCTCCCTAGGATTCGGTCAGCTGTTAATCCACCATGGAGCAACCCAGAACTGCGTAGGTTGAAACGTGAGCGAAATGCTAAACAGAAGTTAGTCTGGAAGCAACGCTCCTTCACTAATCATGAGACTTACAAACTTGCAAGTGACGCATACCGTCTAGTGAATGCTAGTCTGTACAAATCACATGTTATGCGTGTACAATTTGGTTTGCGTAGAAATCCAAAAGCAGTTTTGGAGTTTTCCATCCCGTCAAATGTATCTTTAGACGAATCAGAATCATCGTCAGCTAAAGAATAATGCGAACTGTGTGCCAAACATTTCACGTCTGTGTTCTCCACTGGCCTCTCCTCTCAACAAGAAGCTGAAGTGGCAGCTTATAATTTACCTGCTGATGTATTTGACCTTCGGATATGGCCATTGCTGCTTCTAGGAAACTGAAAAACTCGCATTCACCCGGGCCTGATGTTGTACCGGCTGTTAGATTTTGTTGCTGTACTGCCTTTAGTGACTCCTCTTGGTCACATCTTCAACAAATTGTTTAAGCAACAGAAACTCCCTGTTGTGTGGAAACAATCTTCTAAGGGGTGTTGCGATCAAAATTTGGTCAAACAGTAATGTGCGTGAGTCGATCAAAGTTTTTATTAATAGGCCAAATTATTTTTCTTTTTTCAGTTCAGTTAATACAGAATACAGGAGAAATATTCAGCTAGGCTTCTTTTTACCGAATGCAAATTGCCGGATCTTTCGTTTAATCGTTCTTTTACCTGCCATAAGATTTTCTACAGTCTCTTTGTCCACTTTATGCGCCGCAGAACGCCAGTTTGCCTTGAACTGTTTCTTGCTCACAACAGCATTTTGAGTTTTCTTGAAGTTCCGCATGACGATGGCCCAAGTTTGTTCGATTGGGTGGAGCTCTGGCGTGTCGGGAGGATTCTTGTCCTTGGGCACCACTTGAACGTTGTTGGCAGAATACCACTCCATGGGCTTTTTTCCGTAATGGCAAGTTGCCAAATCCGGTCAAAATAGAACGGAACAATTGTTTTGCTTCAGGAAAGGCAGTAGACGTTTTTGTAGGCATTCGCTCAGATAAATTTCCTGGTTGACGGTTCCGGTCGCAATGTAAATGTTGTCCTTTAAGCTGCAGGTACACCCGTCCGGTTGCCGTAAAATACCTCTCCAGGAAGCTGTTTAAAGTCTGCCTTGACGTCTGGTTCATCGGTCCTGTACCACGCAATCAAACTTTGTCACCATCGTCGTGTACAACTTTCGCGATCGTGCTTTGGCCGACGTATTTTGTTTATCGTCGCGATTTGGAGTCACGACTTTGTTGAAAGTCGACAGTCCAGCTTGTTTTTCAGCTCTATACACGGTTGAAGGCGCCTCTCTCAGCTTCTTTGCGACATCTCGGGCGGAGAAGTTGAGGTAACGCTCGAAACAGCGGGCAACTCTTTTTTTTGTCGGTGATGTGGCCTCCTGTATTCGATTTCCCCCCTATCCAGATTTTCTGGCTGTCGATAAACTTTCACCGAACACTTTTAATACGTTGGTAACAGTTGATTTAGCCACATTCAACCATTTCGAAGGTATTCGAAGATTTACAACATATTCCGGAGTCTGGATTTTTTCTACCGCAATGCAAAAGAACGCCGTTGTCGAGCATTTTCGGTCAAAAAAGTGCAAGTTCCAGAAGAAGTATTTGATTTGGCAGGCCATACGTAATTGTGGTCGAAAATTTAAAAGTTTCGTCTCTACCGGCAGTATCAATAAGGATGTGTACGAGAAAGAATGTCTGAAAAAGCGGTTGCTACTTCTGTATTGACCTGATTTGGACATACAAAAGGTCAAATACGTGCCAAAAACAGCCAATCCACCAAGCTGTTCTGAACATCGCCCGATAGAGTAGTACTGGGCTCTAGTTAAGCGGAAACTCTTCGAAACTAAGAAGAAAGCAAGTGGTGCCGATGATTTCAATAGAAGATGGAGAATCGTCATTGCGGGTGTATCTGACGATACCGTTTGGAACCCAATGGTGGGTTTTCCACAGAAAGTTCGATAAATTTACAGAAAAAAATGACGTACATCTCAAACAACTGTTTCTAATCTAGATGTTATTCTTTTGTTGTGAAATAAACAATCGGTTTTGTTGAATTATGTGAAAATTTTTGATATTGAAAATGAATTCTTGTTTGGCTATCAGCTGTGATGCTTGTCTGCTCGAATTTTCACTTTCGACTGACGGTTGGCCGAGCGGAATATGCCGAATTATGGCGTTGCCAGACTGGCGAACAATCTCGTCCAAAGCGATGACCAATAGCACCACCCGCGATGATTTTCATGCATCAAATCAACAAACCCACCGTTTTGGAATGGTAAGTCGTTCAACATAAAAAACGTAAACAAAAACATTACACAAAACGACTTACAATACAACAAATTTTTCATTCATTAATTTCAACAATATATCATAAAGGGTGTCCATGATGAAATTGCCACACACAAAATTGATTCGCAAAATTCGAGTTTTCATCCGATTGCCATCAAATTTTCAGGGATTGAGAAATAACTATTAAACTTCATTTTACCATTTTACTCGTATTTTATTTACAGTCCATACGCAAATGCCCGCACCTTGGCCTTAACCTCGGCCATAAGATTCTGCACAACTCTGTGAATCAACCGTTTTTTGCATGTAAACCCATACTTTCTTCAGTTCCTCGACTGTCTTCACTACCTTAGGTCGTTTCAGAAGGTGCTGCTTCACAATCGCCCAGTACTTCTCGATAGGGCGAGCTCCGGAGTGTTGGGAGGGTTGAACATTTTCGGCACGAAATTTACCTTATTGTCCGCATACCACTTCAGCACGTCCTTGGAGTAGTGGCATGAGGCTAAATCCGGCCAGAAGATTGTTGGGACGTTGTGGGCCTTCAGGAGAGGAAGTAGCCGCTTCTGGAGGCACTCTTTTATGTACACCTGTCCGTTGATCGTGTCCTGGGTCACGAAAGGTGCACTCCGCTCTCTCTTTAGCTTCAGATTTTGCGTAAACAAACACTTTGTTCAGTATTAACTTTTTCAGCTGTTGGATAATTTAATTGCCGTTTTTTTTTAATTTTCCTTTACCCCCAATAATGGCTGTTTTAATATTTTTGTTATATTACAAATATTCCGAGTATATTAATGTTGCTAAGAAAATACCGGTTGAAGTATTTTTCAAGACAAGTGATTCAAATCCGTACCCTGTTGTTTTCCGCTCTGCTATCTGACTTTGCATTCCTGCCGTTAGAGAAGTTTTTAACGTATTTTTGTATTCTGGCGAAATACACATTTCAAACATTTTGCAAACTTTTCGGTAGTTTAAGTATCTTGGCCAAAACTCAAAAACGTCTAATTTTCCGACTCCGTTTCAAACACCACACCGAAATAAAAGTGCCCGAAATTCAACGTTGACAGGCTAAGATCTAAGATAATTAGATAACTTTATATTTTTTATTTTTTATTCAATTTTATTTCATTGAATAAGTCCTAACGTATACAGAGACTAATTTTTTTTTTTTTTGGAGAAGCAGGAAATAAAAGTACTTATAAAATATCCAACGGCTGTCCCACATCAAATTTAATCACGGGAAAAAGGCTGCAGAAAATCAACCATTGGGTATTTTTTGCTTGAACAGTTGGATAGGAGTAGTTTAGAGTGTTTTTTGTTGTTGTATTTTTTATCGCTGTCAGTTTTTCATCAATTCAAAAAAATGGCGTCACCCGAAGAACAACGTCACGAGTTGATTTAGCGTACGCAGAAGGAAAATTCTCAACTCTCTCATCGGAACATCGGAAACAACTCGGAATTCTGCAGTCAACTGTGAGTCGTGTGATTAAACCCTACTACCAAACTCTGAGCTTCGAACGGAAGGAGAAATGAGGTAAGAATGGATGTTTTATTAGTGATCAGAACCAAAGGCGTGTCGTGAAAGCGGTCAAGCGGAATCCCAATGCTTCGGTCAGAGATATGGCCAAAAAGTTGAATCTGTTCAAGTCTTTCGTTCAGAGGGACTGCATACGTACTAAGTGCAGAAGGCTCTGAATCGGGACGAACAAAAAAATTGCGGTAGGAAAGTCACGGGTTCGGAAACTGTACACCCAGATGCTGACGAAGCTTCATTGTCTCATCATGAATAATGAGAACCTACGTCAAAGCAGACTTCCGGCAACTTCCGAGACTACTGTTCATTACCGCCCAGGAAAAGTCTGATGTTCCGGAAGAAGCAGAAACTTTCAAATTTTGTCATCAAATACATGATTTGGCAAGTGATCTGCTCATCTGGCAAACGGTGTGTGCCGTTCGTGGTGGGCCTGCAAACGGAGAGATCCACCTCAAGAAGTGTTTACAGAAGCGTCTGCTTCCTCTGTTGAAGCAACACGAGGGCCCTTCGATCTTCTGGTCGGGGTAGCTTCGTTCCACTGGACAATCAACGGGGTCACTTATTAGGTTATGTGAGATCGATCAAACAGAAGCCGCTTCTTTTGGTTTATCACCGCTATCAGAGGTTTCTTCGCAGGACTGCGGGAAAATAATTCGGCGGCATGGGCACCTTGCTTAATTGTCCGGTTCAGCACAGGTAGCTGTTATTACATCATCGAGTCGTATCTCGACGCCGTTGAACGTAGGCTTCCTCCTCGGTGATATCCAGCAAATTTTCCAGTTTAAACTTGAAACACAGTCTTGATAGGGCCCTTTTTACAAATTGTATTTATTTTGATTATTTCGAGCAAGTAAATCCTAGCAAGCAAGTTTTCCGAAACAAAATCAATAGTTTTGTTAACGTTTGTTTTGATTCTAGCGGCTGCAGACCAAATAAATTCTCAAATAAAACAGCAGTGGAAACTACAGAATTCCGGACGTGCCTGGATATATTGATATAAAAATACATCATGCTCTTTGTGCGAGTAACGCATTCCGTGACAATTGTTCACAATTATTGAACGATCGTGTACAGATGACTGTTACAGGCCTTGTTGTTCCGCACCAACATTGGCCAGTTGTTGATACGGTTTTAGTTCAAATTCTCCGTTAACAGTTCTTGATCTGCTGTTTCAATCATATGGCTGCAAAATGCGTCCTTCGGTGAGGACTTCCAGGGCCGGGCTTATGAAGTCTGTTCTCTCAGATAAGTTTTTAGGGTGAGCTGTATGGAAACATTCAATTTTTATCCAGAAAGTAGCTTATAAATATCACTGTTGCAGTATGTTAGATTTGGTATAGTTACCTCCAATCATCCATGATCATGCTGGAGGAGAATTTCCTGGGCAGTCTGTGTGTTAATGTAGAGTTCTCTGTATCGATCTACCGTAGATAGAACACGGAACTGACTTACCTGGTGGGCTAATGCAGATAAGCCACCGAAAAATAAGCACACCAAAGCACGCCAAAGCACACTGAAAACTTATTTTCGTTAAATAGCTTTCACGCGTTTCGTAAACATGGATTTTGTACACAGAACAAATGTCTCGTATATTGTATGAAACATTTATAATTCTTTCTATAATTTTTATGCTATCATTACACCTTTTTGTAAAATGCACGAAGTGAATTTCGTGAAGACCAGTCAATCGCTGTTTCTCTTTTATCGCACTCATGCAAAATATTGTTGTTTCTTGGATGGGCGGGAAGAATTTATCCATCCCAAATTAAAAATTAGAGCAGTGTCGAGAGCTATAACTTCATGCTCATTATTCAAGCTTGTTCTCACGAATCAGTATGGCCTAGTGAAATCAACCACGTATTCAGAATCAGCACCAGTGTTGGAAAAATCATATTCAAAAAACGTTCACTCTTTACTCAGTGCAATGACCCAAAGTTCACGAACGAACTACAATCCAAAATGTATGAAAGCGCAGAGTGAGGAAACGATTCAGTTCTCATCGCAAAAGATATTTTGTTCCTCCATCTCACAACGTTTCACTCGTATTCGAGATCCGAGCAACTATCTTCGGCATTTTGATAGTTGACAGCTTACACTATATGAAACCTTATAAGATTTGGTTTAAGGACATAATATCAAGATGTTAGGGATCTGGATATGTAAGTTTGAGATTCTTCATACTAATTCCCATACAAACTTTGAATATTTTCAATTAAAACCAAATGTGTTAATTTTTTTTGGGGACTATCAGGATCCAAATTGGCGTCGATTAAGCTTAGGGGAGCAAATATTTCGAATTTTGCATCAGCCTAATGTGTAGGCGATGTTCACGCGAGTTTTGATGTTTGTTTTTAAGTATTGTGCCGCATAAGTCGAGTGATATGTAAACTTCTACTAGAATGGCGTGAAGCAAATTCAACCCAACCTCCCCGGCCACACAGTCATCATGCGAGATGCCATTTATGTGAGATATCTTTCTGTCTAGATTTCATTTCTATGAAATGTGCAGTGTGCTTTTCAAGAACGAATGTGGTGAAAAGATAAAGAGTGAAAAAAACAACCTGGTAACAACTTGACAGCTCCAGAGTAAAGTCAATGTACCCCGATAATTTAGGCTCACTGGTTCTGTCAAATCGAATGAATCCTAGAACAAATTATCAATTGAACGTGTTTGCATCGACTGATATTTTCAAAACTGTGGTGCTCATATTCGTACTTGATGAACTCTATGACGATATGTTGTAATTTTTCTTGTAATGTTAGTTTGATTTGACTACCAACGGCTGTTGAAACAAACTAAAGTTTTGATTAATTGATTCGGGAATTAAGCAGCTAAGTTCAACTGCCATCTGTTAATTCACCATTATGTTGAATGTATCATTGAGACAGCTACGAAAACAAACAGATTTGTTGGTTAATTCGCTTATGGATTGTTTCAAACAAATTTTAGTATGATTTAAACTTAAATGCTTTTTGAAACAAACAAACAAAAACGGTTTGAACAACGAACATTTCCATTTAAAATAACCTTAAATTTCTTTTAATTTCAATTATTTGAATAAAACGCTAACAAACATCATAAAAGTGCACATATACATTTATAGACTTATTTCAGTCTACTAGGAATCGACAAATGTTACTGTGAGCGTTTCTACTATTTTCTGTTAAGTTTCTGTTCTGTTTTTAAGTTAGATTTGAAGTTTTCACCTATTGGTGAGTGTCAGTGTCAGAGCATGCAGCGGGACTGGATGACGGAAAATGTTTTTTTATTTTTTCCCTAATTAAAATAGCAGTTTGATTTAACCGTCGCTTTGGTAGAATCAATTCAAAACTTTCATTAGTTTCCCTGGGCCAATGCAACCTGTGTTTTGGTAATAATATATCACTTTCAAGGTGGAAACAACAAAAATACTCGGGCTTATTACGATTCACTCGTTAGTTTTTTCGCTGATATTCGTTTTCACCCGTGAAGTGACACTCGTAATAAGACCCATTAGTTTTGAACAACCATGATTTGTGTTGTATTGTGTATTCTTGTATTCTTTGGTTAGAATCAACCAACTTGTCTGCTTATTTCGAAACAAAATCGTTGGTTTAAAATAAGTTTTAACTTTTTTAGTTTGGATGTCAACAAACAAGTTAGTTGAGCAATGGTAGCATTAGAGCTTCCTCTCCTTTCTCTTTCAAGCAGACATCATGATGATTTCGGATTTTAGCGGTTTGCTGGCTGTGTCGAAATAGCATCTGTCGAAGATACAAAAGTAGTTGGAATTAAATGGAAGATCTTTCTTCTTCTATTACAAAGATTTCATCAAGTTACATGCTTGGTGCTGAGAGAACTGTAACTTATACATTAAATAAAAGAGAAACTCATACATTAAGTTAAAAATAATCTCCTCTTCAGCATTCTTTATCTCCTCTTTCTCTCTTACACTTTTTGTTTCACTTCCGTCATTCCCATTCTCAAGTAATGATGATTTATATTCGATACAAATGAAATCAAATTGATGGAAAGAAAACTGCATCAACACATGAGCCGCAATAAAAATTTGTTCTTGTACTGTTTTTAATATCCACACATAAGGAAACGAAAACATGCAATTCAAAGCTAAAAAGCGGTAGTATCGATAATGGATGCCCCTTTTGTTTATGCACGGTCGAGACATCTACAATTTGTAGATGGGTACGTGAAATTAAGCTCACCTGTCAAGATGCTCGGGGGTTAATGTACCCCGATAATTTTGGCTCACTGGTTCTGTCAAATCGAATGAATCATAGAACAAATTATCAATTGAACGTATTTACATCGAATATTATTTTCAACTTTGTGGAGCTCATTTTCATACTTGATGAATATAATGCTGACGATCTGTTGTAATTTTTCGTATATGTTTAATGGGGGATATTTTTACCCTTCTCACTGAAAAGTAAGTAAGGGTGAGACGATCGCTTGAACAACCAACTTTTGGTTCGAGGAGTGCAGGGCCAAGTGTAATATACAAATCAAATCAGCCCGAGGAGATCTCAACATGTCCATATACAGTGTGTTGAGTTCCTTGGTGCAAATATTTTCAGGGGCGATAGGGGATGATATTCGAAGAAAAAATTTGTCTACACAGCAAATAAAGTTGTTGAATATTACACAGAATCAGATGCACATAGGTTCCATCGGTTGTGTAATATAAGGTTGCCTCGATGTACACCATAAAATGATACACTACGTATCGATGTAATTTGGTCGATGTAAACGAGACAACATAACTCATCGAGACAACGTGAATCATCGCGACGTAAAGGGCGATACGGTCAAAATTTGGTCAATATCAACTTGACGTATTTCTTTCAATTTTGCATTTAAAAAACCTGAACACCCCTCATTTTGAAGGTGTGTGTGTAGAATGTTGCTCCTATTTTGATTTTGGAATTCACTCTTCAGTTGTCAAAATGCCGTCCAAGCAAGAAGAGCAGCGTATCAAAATGTTGCTCGCGCATCGCGAAAATCCGAGCTACTCGCACGCAAAGTTGGCAAAATCGCTAAAAGTTGCCAAATCAACCGCTACAAATGTAATTAAAGTGTTTGGGGAACGTTTGTCGACCGCCAGGAAGTCTGGATCGGGGGGAAATCGAAAACCGGAAGCCGCTGAGACGACAAAGAGAGTTGCCGGTAGTTTCAAGCGAAACCTTAACCTATCTCTCCGAGATGCCGCAAATAAGCTGGGGTATCGTCCAGCAACCGTGCATCGAGCCAAAAACGAGCCGGACTATCGACTTGCAAGAAGGTAGTGACTCCAAATCGCGATGATAAACAAAATACGACGGCCAGCGCTTGATCCCGGAGGCTGTACACGACGATGCTGACGAAGTTTGACTGCGTGGTAATGGACGACGAAACCTACATGTCAAAGCCGACTACAAGCAGCTTCCGGGACAGGAGTTTTATACGGCAAAGGAAGGGAAAGGTAGCAGATATTTTCAAGCACACGAAACTGTCAAAGTTCGCAAAGAAATATCTGGTTTGGCAAGCCATCTGTTGCTGTGGCTTGAAAAGCAGCATTTTCATAGCTTCCGGGACTGTCAACCAAGAAATTTACGTGAAAGAGTGTTTGAATAAACATCTGCTGCCTTTCCTGAAGAAACACGGTTGTTCCGTACTGTTTTGGCCGGATTTGGCATCTTGCCATTACGGTAAAAAGGCCATGGAGTGGTACGCCGCCAACAACGTGCAGGTGGTTCCCAAGGACAAGAACCCTCCCAACACGCCAGAGCTCCGCCCAATTGGGAAATACTGGGCTATTGTCAAGCGGAACCTAAAGAAGACCAAAAACTGCTAAGGACGAGCAGCAGTTCAAGGCAAACTGGCTTTCTGCGGCGAAGAAGGTGGACAAGGTGGCTGTACAAAATCTGATGGCAGGGGTCAAGCGTAAGGCCCGGCAATTCGTATTTGGAAAAGCGGAAGCCTAACTGAATATTTTTCCTGAATTTTATACTAATTGAACTTGAAAAAGAAATTTAATTTGATTTTTCAAATAAACGATTTCACCGATTTACACGCGTTTTCCCTTGACTTAATTTTGACCGTATCACCCTTTAGAGCTTGCTCTCGTTTCTCTTTCATGCACACAAGATGGATTGTTTTTTTTTCATCCCTGTTAGTTTGAAACAGAAAAGTCAATAAACTTAATCAAGTTTTATGCTTGGCGCTGAGAGAAGTGTAGCTCATACATCATCTCTGTTTTACTTTGCCGCTTTCCCATTCTCAAGTAATTTTTTATATTTATATTCGATACAAACGAAATCAAATGAATGTTAAACTACCACATCAACATTACGCCCAAATAAAAATTTGTTCTTGCACTGCTTTTAACATCCTCACATAAGGAAACGGAAACATGTATTCCAAAGCTAAAAAGCGGTAGTATCGAAAATGGATGGCCCTTTTGTTTATGCATCGTTAGAGACATCTACAATTTGTAGATGGCTACGTGAACTTAAGCTCAACTGTCAAGATGCTTGGGGTTGGAAAACATTATATGAATTTATTCGTTTCCTCGCGTCGGGGACTCGAGTAGAAAAAGTTCGTGATGTTTCATTCTCTTATCCCAGAAAGTTCACTCAAGAACCGTTGGCGTGTGAAACTAGCAACGGGAAGTTCCCAAGTGAAATGGTAGCGCACGATGAATTGATATTTTTGTGAGAATTCCATCACTGATTCAGCACTTAAGAAAAAATCAGGTTCGAATCCCATGTCAGAAATATTAAAAAGACGCTGGACAACTCCACGGGGTGGCGCTTTTATGTCAATTACATTTCAAGTCGATAAAGTAGATCTATCAAACCTTCATGGAACCACCAGAGATACGTTTCTTCCAGAAAGTTGGATATGTTTTGACCTAGGACAGGACCTGCCAGCTGTTAGTGCAAAAACAAGACCATTTACCTTTCAAAAAAGACCGTTTCTTATTGGTCGCTGTGACAACCGCCTCTACTGCCTCCGTCAAGTTATGTTACAAGCAGGCAGTTTGTTGTTGATTTGGCGGTGTTGCTAGTAGTCACTGCTTTTTCACTTTTTTCGTTCGTGACAACTAGAACAAATGCGGAAATAGAAGTTCACTCACAGAGAACAGACGTTCATCTTCGGTCTGCTACTTGTGTAAAACTTTAAACCGACATTTCAAATCTATGTCGTTATGCTCCTGGTACGCGGCGCTACAGTTGTGTGATAACTTTCATATAAATGTTAAACAATAAAAGCCTTGCACATAACCTCAAAAGTTTTGTTTGTTTTTCTCTGCAATTGTTTCTTATACCGGCAGCCCTTATTAACTTTTACACACGTTTTTCAAGAAAAGGTATATGGACATCAATATCGGTTCTCTGTGGTTCACTTTTGCAGTGGTTTATTTTAAATCAGTTCAAAATGAAGTGCAAAGAATACACAGTGGTCACAGTGACGTGTCACATCCGGGTCTCCATTTTCATCGGTTCCCGAGCGATCCAATCGTTCGTCGAGAGCGGTTAAAGGCCTGGATTTGAAACGCAAGCGAGAAAGACATTCTCTTGATTAAGCTTTCTCCCCACAGCAGAATTTGCAGCGTAAGCATCAATGCAATTCAATGAAACCTCATAAATTAACGTTAAGTTTGATGCAGTTTTATATTCCAATTGCCGTTTAATTTTTAATTTGGTCCAGAACATATTTGAAATAATAAATGAGAAATATTAATCGATTTAAAAATATAAAGATCATTAATTTTCTTGTTGTGCCTTTTTTAATGCTTAAAGTATATTCACATTGTTTCTTTATGGCTAGCAAAAAAAAAATCATTAATACCGTGAGTTATGAAAATCACAAGTTTGCTCAAACTAGAAAATTATAAATTGTTGGGTTTTTTGATCGCCCCTCCTTAAAATAATATAGCTCGGTATCGTGTTCGAAAGAAATTTCTTTTTCTATCCCAAAACCATGTTAAATTCCATTTACTGAAACGGAGAAGTAAAAAATCGGAAAGAAATTTCTGCAGCAGTATCCACCTGAAAAGAACGAAAAATAAAATTGTAATTTGTAAGGTTTTCACGCAAACTAATGGGATCTGTCACTTTTACTTTTGGAAAAATATTCCGCTCGAATATTCTTGAAGTGAAGATGACATTTCGTTCCATGCAGATCAATTGTCAAAATTCCGCTTGGTAATATTGTGGTATAGGACAAAATTTCCTAACCTCTCTACTTTTTAAGTCGATTCTGGCCTTATTATGATAAAGCTTAAGAAGATTCAATTGTAACGCTCTTTTTTTTTTTTGATTTTGTGATATCATCCTTTTCTTTCCTGTAAGGCAGATTTGTATTCTTGGAGCCTTAAATTCTTGAACCTCTCCATTTAAAATATTGACAACTTTCAAACGTTTACTTTGTTGAATATTACCAAGTATTTTAAAAATATCGACAAATTTTGCTTATTTTTTTAATAACTTTGTTTTCCTTAGGATTACTGTGTAAATATATCTGGCAACACTGGAGCGACCCCCGTATCATAGCAATCATAAATTTATAAGAGGTCATCTCTCTCTGAGCTGGCAGGTCATGTCCTAGGTTTGACCGAAACCAAAACGACAATCGCCAACAAAACTCAGCGGCGTACAGTCAGTGAATACTAGATTACTCCAGCAATCATGTAGCATTATGCTAGACTCATGAGTCATCAATTGTAGCATGTTACTTCATCTCGTTAACGGAATATCAATGTTTAGTAATGTAAGTAATTTAAAAGTTTCAAATGTTATGTCAAGCAATGTAATTAGACAAACTTGAAAATATATTCAATATAAATATAGTGATCTGAACTCGTTCGTCCCATTTAAGAAATATAGTTTAGTGTATCGAAAAGAAATAGGTAACAGTAGATTGTGGTTTCGAACTAAAAAAAATTGATCCTGTTGACGCTCTGATTAAATAACAATTATCAAACTAAACAGCGTTCCATAAAACGCATCTTCACTTTCCCTCATGCCAACACTTCTAGCGGTCTCGATCGCACGACATGCACATCTCGTTTCATCCGACACATCCCAAGCGACAGACCGACGGAAACGGCAGTCCCTCAAATTCGCCAGATGAAAAACCAGCAAACCGTTTGACACCGAGACAAGTGGAATTAGATTAGATGTTTGGTTTTCCTTCCCTCAATCGTGTGGCTTTCCCGAGACGAGGAAGTGTTTGCATTTGTCTGTCAAAATCAAGAGACCGAATCGGATTCGACTGACGATGATGATATCCTTCGAAAAAAAAGGAAAATAAGAAACCAAATGAATTTCAAAATATTTTCTGTTTGGGGAAAATTAATATGATTCTCTTGAATACATTTTATTTTCCTGAGTACCGTGTGAGTTCGTGCTCTTATGGTTGCTTGTAGCGGTTATACTGATAGCATCGGCGAGTGTGCTGCCGTTGAGCGAGGGAAGTTGATCACCTTCCAATATGGGCATTGGAATCATCAAACAGACTTCTTGATGAATGAAAATTCAAAGATTCTCCCCATCCTACGGTAGTTCCCTGCTACAAAGCATGTTTCACCATTTCATTCTCGGCCAAGCGTGAAGCTCTCGAGTATGAAATTTGTAGATCGTTATGAATATTCCATATAAGAGCTACACTGCCTCGTTTCCCATAATCCTAGGCATTTTTCGTTCCTTTGGCCGCCTGCCCCACAGCCCATTCGCTCTATGTCATTCGACGAAATATACGACCCAGATCAAAGTGGCCTCCCCCCAAATGGCATATCTTACCCGCACGCTTGCCCGAAATGCTCCTCGTGCTACTTCAAAGAATTCCAAATTTTTGACATCAATTTGCATTGTTGGCTTCTTCGTCTTCCAGATACACTCTCAGCAGGATCAGCAGGAAGCAAAATCTCTCTTCTACCGTGCCTATCAATTCGGTTCAATCGAAACTCATTCGTTTCGCCCAGTTTCGCCAGCTCCGACCGTCTGACCTACCGGTTCCGTCATCCAGTGAATAGTGAAAGCAAGAGCAAAAATAATCACAGAGATAAGACTTTGCTGCGGATTTAAAACCTACAATATCGGATGGCTCGGGCGGTTCCTTCTGCCTTCTGGATGGCTCAAAGCAGGTCATCGACTATATCCCTGAGATTGGAGCAGCACACCACCGCCGGCGACCGTCACCAAGCCAGAACGAGCTGATCCTGTGATTTCGCAGCAGCAAACAAGGAGCAAACATTATTCCATGAGAACTTGAGACATTATTCATGTCCTGTGCCAATTCATTGTATGAATAATTTATAGGAAGTTCGGTTGGTTGGTCGATCCCAAACCACCAAGCTGTGCGAGGAAAATTCTATCGTTTCCATTCTCCGGAACGCATGATCGATTCCGCCTCAGCATCATTTTGATGTTCAAATTTTAGAAATCAATGATCCTAATTACAGATCACCCTGGAAATATCGGTGTAATGCACGGAGTCCTTCCCGCTCGAACGTCGCAAATTGAGCGATTTATTTTCGCCATCTCATAAATTGCGACAAATTTACAATGTGTCAGGGCATAAAACAATTTTCCCACAATTTTAAACGTTATCATTGCCAGTGCAGAGCGTGCGGTTTTCGTCCATATTCTTCACCCATCCGGAAGCGTTTGCCGAGCGTCCTTCCACGATGAACGACGTCTTCTTCGTTTTCTCAAGACCCACAAATGCCTGATATTTGTCCCCGTTTTTAGGAGACCTACATATGCTTCCCTTTGTATGAGTAATAACATTCCCCCGCGTCCTGTCTTGCCTACATTGTAGATTACATGGCGACTTGGGATGGGCTCCACCGCAGCGTATCATGGAATGGGGGGGAGGGCACGTCGGTAGACCGAGTCCAAATATCGCACATACATACACAAACACACGCACACACATGCAAAGTGATAAAATGCAAACGAGCCGCTTGTCGTTCCTGGGATAGCACCAGAGCCACTGCCGCCTCCTTCATCACCGCCAATGTCATTTAATGGCACAATTCTGAGGCGGGTGTGGGAGGACAAATTTATTCCCATGCACGAAATTCTTTTTATTGACACTTAGTTTTTTTTATTTTCGCACACACGTCTCAACACGCGTTTCCGGGATGTTATGCGAAAGGAAAAACGGAGACGGATGGTGTTTGTGGAAGAGTATTGATGTTCTAACTAGAGTTTCTAATATGCGCGAGAAGTCTCCGGGCGGTGGCTCAATTCGATGATTTGATGGCAGTGTCCGATGGGATGATTTGAAGGGTAATTCCTATGAATAGTTTTGAACGAGAGCAAGGGATGTGGTTGGATTGGAAGGCATTTTCCGAATGTTTGCTTGCTTGCTTCACCAAAACTCCAGGTTTGTCTTTTTAATTACAGCGATCAGCGATGGTAATCTGTTTCCGAGTCCTTTGCCATTTGTGAGGTTTCGCTAATCCACCGCAGTCAAAGATGCTGAGTAGTACCCTGCTAGTAGTAAAGGGTGATACGGTCAAAATTTGGTCAAGGGAAAACGCGTGTGAAATCGGTGAAATCGTTTATTTAAAAAATCAAATTTTCTTCTTCCGTTAATTTTCAAATCCGAAATTTTGAGCCTTACGCTCGACCTGCCATCGATTTTGTACAGCCACCTTGTCCACCTTCTTCGCCGCAGAAAGCCAGTTTGCCTTGAACTGCTGCTCGTCCTTAGCATTTTTTTGGTCTTCTTTAGGTTCCGCTTGACAATAGCCCAGTATTTCTCAATTGGGCGGAGCTCTGGCGTGTTGGGAGGTTCTTGTTCTTGGGAACCACCTGCACGTTGTTGGCGGCGTACCACTCCATGGCCTTTTTACCGTAATGGCAAGATGCCAAATCCGGCCAAAACAGTACGGAACAACCGTGTTTCGTTCAGGAAAGGCAACGAACGTTTATTCAAACACTCTTTCACGTAAATTTCTTGGTTGACAGTCCCGGAAGCTATGAAAATGCTGCTTTTCAAGCCACAGCAGTACAGATGGCTTGCCAAACCAGATATTTCTTTGCGAACTTTGACAGTTTCGTGTGCTTGAAAATATCTGCTACCTTTCCCTTCCTTTTGCCGTATAAAACTCCTGTCCCGGAAGCTGCTTGTAGTCGGCTTTGACGTAGGTTTCGTCGTCCATTACCACGCAGTCAAACTTCGTCAGCATCGTCGTGTACAGCCTCCGGGATCGCGCTTTGGCCGTCGTATTTTGTTTATCATCGCGATTTGGAGTCACTACCTTCTTGTAAGTCGATAGTCCGGCTCGTTTTTGGCTCGATGCACGGTTGTAGACGATACACCCAGCTTATTTGCGGCATCTCGGAGAGATGAGTTAGGGTTTCGCTTGAAACTACCGGCAACTCTCTTTGTCGTCTCAGCGGCTTCCGGTTTTCGATTTCCCCCGATCCAGACTTCCTGGCTGTCGACAAACGTTTCCCAAACACTTTAATTACATTTGTTACGGTTGATTTGGCAACTTTTAGCGATTTTGCCAACTTTGCGTGCGAGTAGCTCGGATTTTCGCGATGCGCGAGCAAAATTTTGATACGCTGCTCTTCTTGCTTGGATGGCATTTTGACAACTGAAGAGTGAATTTCAAAATCAAAATAGGAACAACATTCTACACACACACACCTTCAAAATGAGGGGTGTTCAGGTTTTTTAAATGCAAAATTGAAAGAAATACGTCAAGTTGATATTGACCAAATTTTGACCGTATCGCCCTTTATTCCCGAACATGGCTGAAGGCAAAGGAAGCCAAAAGGCCAAATGGCCGAAATCGCTACAGAGTTTGTGGGGCATTTGTTCGAGAAAAGGCATTTGTAGGATCGATTCGAGAAGTTTTGGTTTTTTTCACTTCATTGATTCTCCAAATGAATGACTGTTCTTTCGTCTTCACGGTAGAACGATGAAATTGAATGAATTTTTTTCACTTACGTACATTTACTGCTTTCTGGAACGAATGAATGATCAAAGTAAAGCAAAACAAAACAAGTTGACTCATCTTGCACAAGAGATTCATGAAGGCAAATTTGTGTTTACTTCATGTACGCTAGGAACAGTGCGTGATGACTTATATTTTGACTCAGTCAGGGTGCAATTTGAGAATTGAATATGATATTTTTAAGCTCTGCTGTTTTTTTCTCAAATGCAATCACACGTGCACAAAAGATTTCTTATACATTAAAATTCATAACATTTTGGAAATACTAAAGCTCCTTTGTCAAATGCCTGTTGAGAATTTTGTTCAAATAAAAAAGTCGTTTCAAATGTCACAATTATCAGGCTATTCTGACTGGAATTGCTCCTGATTGACTTCACACCGCTAGTTGTCACTATTTCAAACGCAGCAGGTTACACGTGTTATATCAAATTGTTTATTATTTTCGACCGTGGATCCAGCTGTCAAAGTGGTTGAATAAAACAAGGGTTTGTTAATTTAAAAGAAGTATTAGCTCCTACTCAAAAGAAGCGTTTCATGGTAAGTAACCTCCGATATCTTCGTCGAAAGACCATGACAAATGTGGAAGGTTGTAGTCTGCAACAATTACAACAGTATCACTCACTCAGTATTAAAGTCTGAATATAGATTTCCCTAAATATTTAAGTGTGAGGTGAAAGGTTTGATATATATATATATATATATATATATATATATATATATATATATATGTATATATATATATATATATATTATATATATATATATATATATATATATATATATATATATATATATATATATATATATATATATATATATATATATATATGGTATGAAAAATCGATGTACGTACACGTCGAATCTCTAATTCATAGAATAAAAAAGTTAGAGAAGCTTCTCTTAGATCAAATCATTAATAATATCTATATATTTATATTTATATATTCGTTCTACCTGGAACAAACCTTCACGTAAGTACCTTGTTACTTTATACTAGCAGATCTAAAAATGTTGTCTAAGCTTGGAGCAGATTGAATTATTTTCCGTGTAAAATGTGTGACCTCAACCGCAAGATGTCGCGACTAAGAGCTCTCAAACTTCATCATTATTTGTCGTTCAAGATATACTTCCGTTCTGTGATAATAGGGAGCCCATACTTGAACTCCATATTCAAGGACACTGCACACCAAAGGACAGTACAGGACTTTCGGTGCGTGAATATCGTGGAAAACGCCACAGTTTCGACGAATAAAACCAAGGACGGCAAAAGCTTTAGCGGAAGTTATTGAAATATGTTCGTTGAAATTCAGCTTACTATCCATCGTTACTCCTAAGTCTTTAATAGAGTTGACTCGGCTTCTATTGAAACTTTTGATCTTGCATTTTATGGCGTTCATCTCCATTCCATTGAAAAGACACCAGTTTGATACAGTTTCAAGGTCTTGCTGCAGAGCGGCGCAATCAGCCATGCTCCTGATGGTTCTGTAAACATTTAGATCGTCGGCGTACATGAGTCGGTGTGATTGTAAGCGGTGGCATAAATCATTGACGAAGAGAATAAAAATTAACGGACCAAATGGCTGCCTTGTGGTACACCGGACGGCATCTCGTAGCTGCAGGAATATGTATGATGTAGGCAGATCTACCATAGAGCGTAACCAGATTATCATCCATTCAGGAACTCCTAATCGTTCCAGTTTTTTTAGCGTTAACTCATGCCGTACCTTGTCGAACGCTTTGGAAAAATCAATGTATATACTGTCAACCTGGCAACGCTCTTCCAGACTACTGTTGAGAGTGCTGACGTATGACATGAGGTTTGTGATGGTTGATCGATTTTTTACAAAACCGTGTTGAAATTCGGAAATGACAGACTGAGAGGCTCTATACATTTTGTCGTGAATAATCGATTCCAGGATCTTTGAGATACAGCACAGAATTGGAATAGGACGATAATTTTCCACGCAGTGTGTGCTGCCATATTTGTGTATAGGCTCGTTTGACCAACGCAGGAGGCAGCTTGTCCCGGCCAGGCCCCTTCGACGAGTCTGTAGAGCTCAGTGCATTTTTAACGTGTGCTGTTGATAAAGTAGGCCTTGAGAAATTAATCGTGTAAGATGGCAAGCTTTCCAACAGATTCTGGGAATCCGGTCGGGAATCCGAAGTATAAACGCTTTGGAAAAAGTCTGCGAATAGCTTTGCCGATTCAGTAGTGTCGTGAGATGTGGCACCACCAAACGAGATTTCTGCGGGTATAGAATTGGACCCTCTCCTGTTTTTATTGAAGTTCCAGAAAGATGACGGATTGGCTTTTACATCATCTTGAATTCGATATACATACTCACGGAAAGAAGAAGCTACATCAGCGTTGTATTCAGTTTCTAGCCTTTGGAGAAGAATCCGGTTTGATGAAGTTCTGTGCCGAATAAATCGACGACGAGCTTTCCGAAGAATATTCCGGTGATGTCGTAAATCAGCATTGCATCATACTTGAGACCGCTAGATTAACATTGTATGCGTTGAAAAGATGTCCCCAGTTTTTCGAGCTCAATTCGTCACAAACAGCATTGTAATCACAACGGTTAAAATCGTAGTCCTGTTCATGGGCTTTCGATGGCTGGGTATCCTCAAAACAACATATGTCTAACCGTAGGACGAATGGGTTATGATGGCGATCAGGTTTTAAAATTGGAAGGGGCTTCAATCACTACCACACTGCTGCCATTATTCAGGAAGGCCAAATCAAGCAATCTTTCGTTGATGTTATGGATGTAACAAATTTGTTGAAGTCCACTGGCCACCACGCTGTTAGTTAGCGCAAGCTCCTACTCAAAAAAAGCGTTTCGTGGTAAGTAACCTCCGATATCTTCGTCGAAAGACCATGACAAATGTGGAAGGTTGTAGTCTGCAACAATCACAACAGTATCACTCACATTGGCAGCATTAGAGTTATTAGAAATAACTTTGTGGAAGACAATTTTGCTCCAAAACTTCAAACTTAGGATGAAAATGTATCTTTCCAGCTAAAATCGCATTCTCAACCACTGTGCAATGGTTGCTACTCCGTGATTGATAAGAATCATTGAAATTGCACAATGAATCAACTGAATGGAGGCTTGGAGTAACATAAAGAGATATGGACAAAATGGATAACAACCTGTTTCACTCAGCGTTTTTGAAAGCACCTACATCTCAATTGTTCTTTGTGGGGTCTGACTAGTTTAGATTTTGGACTTGTGCTCACTTGATTTCACACTCAAAAAGCCAAAAATTGTAACCTATCTACAGCTGACCGGAATCAATTTCACAGGTGTTTTTCTCCAATTTGAGAATCACTCGCGAAAAATATTCAAAACTGTCGACAAACTTTTAGGGCATGTACTCTGCAATCACTCGCACCACCAAACAATAGATAATCGAAATAATAGATAACGCGCTTGGCCCGATAACAAAATATGTCGAAACAAAGCATCAATACCATGGTGATACGGCGAATATGGTAAAATAATAGTATAGATCGTATTTGATGACCTAATTATTGTCATATCTCACCTAGAAGCAGTTTTATTCTTCTTTTTCTGAGCTCAGTTGATCACTCGCGCCACTAAACAATAGATCGCCGAAATGAAAACGAGTTATACTTGATAACAAAAAAGTGCGCAACAAAATATCGTTACAACCGCTCAAAACCGATGCTTGAAGCAGACTCTCATACTACGACAAATTGTTTTATCGTATGTAAAGTATCTTTATGACGATAAGTTCGTGTGTCGGCATGACAATCATTAAAGCTTTTGTAACTGCTCATCATCATCTGTCATTTTAAGCCAAACTGTAGCTTGAACGTTCAGTGAAATTTTGATATTCAAAAAGTTGAATAAAGATATTGTGGATGCTTACCTAATCTATCATAGCCACAAGCAGCGAGTAGAGCAGCTTTTGATAACAAGAGGAGTAGGCACCCTAGCAAAGGAAAATAACAAGCTGGTATTATATAAGTAACAAGTTCTGTTATCCCTGAATCGTTTTGATTTCTGCTGTTATCACATAACAACCTTAGTTATCACCATTGGCTAGCTTTGTTATCACATGTTATTATTTTAAACATACAATTTTTGGCGAACATTGCTTATTGAATGAAAAACTACAAATATCACCAGCATATTTGAACAATAAATTTTGATTTTTCTTAAAAAAAAGTGTTTTCAGATGTGAGCGTGAGAGTTTCATTTCAGATTCATAACATAATTTGAAACTCTTTCAATAAATTTGTTTAAAATACAAGATTTGTCATCAAGCTGTTCTCACTGACAATAAATTAAGCCAGGCTTATGATATTCAACGAGTATATTTTTGTTATTCATTCAGTTATTTTGGCTACTTATGCATTGATAACATATTCATTGATCAAGACATTTTTATGAGAAAAAAATTGACTGGCTGAATAAAACCTTCGAATTAGGCATTACAAACTATGAACTCATATTATTTGGATCATGTTGGAGTACATACTTTTTATGACAGGGAAATATTATCGAATAACATTTTTACAGCCCTCGATTGATCAACGATCTACAAAGTCATCTGATGACCTAGCAACTCCTCAGAAGCCTGGTATACGTGGCCCAAAACGTCGATGTTTTAGTGATCTGTCCGAAAGTACCTTAGAGAGGTACGGCAAACACCTGGCCAAAAATGTATCACTTGAAAATTTGTTGCGTTTGGCAGAAAAATTAGCGCATCAACGTGGGTCTCTGATGAATATGGTTAACTGTTGCCAAATAAATTGAACTCCAAAGAGGTTGAAGATCTCTACGATGACATCGAGAAGCTAGTAACTAAGGAATTCGATTTTTTGACACGTCTTCCTACATCTCCTTACAAATGCAGCCATTGGTCGGAATTGGTTGAATGATTTACAAGTGCCATTCTATAAATATGTGATGCATTTTTTTTAATTAAATACTTACAGCCGTACCTGTAGTAGATAATGAAAAATATGAAATAAATGAGGAAACATACCTGATTACTTGATAACGAAAATCACGAGAAGTATAATCAAATCAGAAAAACACTGAACTGACACTTATCACTCGATTGGAATTTGCTGGATACTATTCCACCAAGTGAAAATAGCATGGATTTTATTGATAATGTTAAACTTAACTACACTGAAAATAGTTCCATGGTTGTATTAGGTGTATTCTTAGAAAATGTCTTTTTTTTTGCAAATTTGATGCTTTATTGTGAAAAAATGGTTATACATTTATTGTTCAAAGTATTGGCCATCGCTAGCTATAACTTTTTCCCATCTTTGTGGTAGTTGACGGATACCCTCTCGGAAAAATGATGCTGGTTTGGCGGCTATCCACGAATCGATCCATTTTTTGACTTCGTCATAATTACGGAAGTGCTGGTCAGCCAGGCCATGTTGCATCGATCGGAAGAGATGGTAATCGGATGGCGCAATGTCCGGACTATATGGCGGGTGGGGTAGGACATCCCACTTGAGCGTTTCCAAGTATGTTTTCACCGGCTGTGCAACATGTGGCCGAGCATTGTCATGTTGCAAAATGACTTTGTTGTGTTTTTTAGCGTATTGCGGCCGATTTTCACGCAATGCACGGCTCAAACGCATCAGTTGTCGCCGGTAGACTTCGCCCGTGATGGTTTCTTTTGGTTGCAACAGCTCATAGTAGACCACACCCAGCTGGTCCCACCAAATACACAGCATGATTTTCTGGCCATGAATATTGGGATTGGCCGTCGATGTTGTGGCATGACCGGGGTATCCATACGTTGCCTTACGTTTTGGATTGTCGTAATGGATCCACTTTTCGTCACCAGTCACAATTCGATCCAAAAACCCTTCCGTATGTGCCGTTTAAGCAGCTCTTCGCATGTGAAAAACGGCGCTCAACGTCTCTCGGCCGCAATTCGTATGGCACCCAATGACCGACCTTTCGAATCATTCCCAATGCTTTCAAACGCTTACTAATGGCTGGTTGGTTAACTCTCAATGCTGCTGCAAGTTCTTTTTGCGTTTGTGAGGGGTCTTGGTCGAGCAAAGTTTCCAATTCGACGTCTTCAAACTTTTTGACCGGGCCAGGGCGTTCCTTGTCTTCAGTGACAAAATCACCACTTTTAAAGCGTGCAAACCAACGTTGACACATTCGAACGTCGATGAACGAGCAATTCACATGCTTGAGATGCATTTTCTTCGAATTAAACAGGAAAATTAAAACTTCCCGCAAATGCTGCTTTGATGGCTCGAATTTCGACATTTTTCGGCTTCACAAAAACTTGTTTACTTTCACTAATGATGCGTAACTTACACTGAAATAACTAGAGAATAGAATGAAGTTTCGGATGTGATAGCTGTCAATGTCAAAATTCATGTCAGAACAATAGATATGAAGTTGTCTGCAAATACGACATTTTCTAGGAATACCCCTAATACCAACAGGTAAATCATGGTCAAGATGACTTTTACAAAAGATGTTTACATTTACCATGAAAATTGTTGAATTCGCTTTGTTCTTGGTATTAATGAATGTGCTTATGATAACAAGGACTATTCCAACATTATAGTGAATGAAGAATCACTAATTTTAAATGGTCATTTAGTCGCATTAATGGTAAAATAGATTATCAAATTTTTCCCTGTGCATGAAAACTAGCTATGAAGCCTTGTATGCAGCCATTTTTGAACCGAGCATTAAAGTTTGCACAATAACGCTTGCATTAAAAAATGACTTTCGATGGTGATAAAAAAAGCTAACTATTGCTGAAATTTCCATGGAAGGTAATTATTTAAGCTTAGTTTCAAAAAAAATTCTACGCCTTTGCAAGCGGCCTTCTAGCAGTTAACCGAAATATTCGCCATGGCGGACAAAAACATGCGTGTAGGAATGTTTTTAAGATCTTTCTTCGTTTTATTTATCAATTCCTCTTCAGGTTGGCCCCGAAATTCTCGATGAGACGCAGCTGGAGGATTCTCCGACTTGGGCACCATATCAATATTCAGCCGCTCCATCTCCTCCAACGATCGCCTCGAGTAGTGGGCCGACGCCAGATCCGGCCAGAACACCGCGTCTTCGCCCTTATGATATTTCTTGATGAGCGACGCAACTTCTGGCAGGCATTTTTTTTTTTTATTTATTTATTTTACGTCGGCCTATTTCCTCACGTGGTGACATTCATCGACGCCAGGGAGACGACTCCACCACCTGGACCCTACCTAACGACTCATGACTATGAGCCGAGACCAACGGCTTTACTTCCCTTCCGAAGGAAGACGTGACTAGATATTTTCGCCTCAGAAAAACCACCGACGTCGACTGGGATTGAACCCAGACCCAATGGGGTGCCAGTAGCAGTCACGCTTACCACTACACAACCGACGCCGGCTTCCGGCAGGCATTTCGTACTATAAATTTCTCGGTCATAGCCAGTCCGGAGCGTAAGAAGAGCGGCCTTGATGTCCCTTTCTTGCTGATTGTCAGCCACAGTACCACCTTCTTGGGGAACTTGGTGTGTGAAATGAATTTCACCTCCGAGCTCACTTCCTTCGTGGGGGAAGTAAAATACGAAGTGTCCTACCAGTCGTTGCCATCCAGGGTGAGATAGGTCTCGTCGTCCATCACCACCGCCACGTTGCGATTCGCCGGGAAAATCGAGTTATTAAGCCGAAAACTATATTTTTCAGCCACTGCGTGCAGCTCCGAAATCAGTGGATGCGACTTCAGCTTCCTGACATGTATGTTCATGTTCGCCAGGTATTTTTTCACTATTTGGCTGGATGAACCGACCTCCCAGCCAAGCGCACGCAGCGATGTAGCCACTTTTCCCTCGGTCTTCCTCTTCAGCATCCTTTAGAGGTCGTCGGCCTTTCGATGCTCTGATTGTTGTCTAATAGTGTCAAGAAGTTGTAGATGGCAGAACGGGCATATATGTACAAGTGCCGCATGATGTCCGTCTCGCACACGGAGTTGTTTCACTGTTTTTGCCATCACGGTTAGAGTTCGACTGATATTGCTGTCAAATTTTGTCTGCTGACTAATGGGTTACTATGATTGATGCTGCATTGGTAGTTTCGTCAGTGCGGATGATGGTTTACCCATGAAAAATCGGCAATTTTTGTCTATTTTTGTATATGCTAACGTTAACGGATAATGGGCATAATCGCTACTGCAAAGCCAAGGCCACGTTAATGAAAAAACGTCACAATCAATCGTCAGCTAGCTATGGAGCGATCGCCATGCTTGTTTTCCCTATGCAGTCGAAAGTGAAGCAGCCCGAGATAAGACTGTCGACATTCAGTGGAAAACTGCGATGATTATTATGATGTCGTCACGTGATGCATTTAACAACCTGATTCATCAGAACCGTGACCTCATCGACATGGACAAATTAACGTACCTCCGATCATCATTAATCCAGTGAGAAAATCAGTGATGTAGAATTTTCCTCTGCCAATTTTGCAGTTGCCTGGACTGCATTGGAGGATCGCTATCATTATCAAAAACTCCTTTTAAAGGCATATCTAAATCGCAAATCCTTGATTGAATCATGGATAGAGAACATCTCTTTTTTTAATTTGTTCGTTTATTTGTTAGGCTCAAGCGTTGTTGTAAACACCATTTAATCTTTCGATATTAGAAAAAATAGAGTGCCAATTACTTGTGGCTACATCGTGGTGAATGGGTCACATTATCCTTGAGAGAGGCTAAGCAGGTAACTTATTTAGCCCATACTTTGCTGCTCATGGTTGCGATATCTAACAAATCCTCGGTCTCTGTAGTCCATTTCAGGAACTAAAAAGAATATCTTTAACAACGTCTTGGCTATAAAGAATAACATAGTTGGTAAGTGTGATCTAACAACATATTACTAAACCTTCCAAATACTCTCATAAACTGCGAACAAATTGATTAACTCCCCTGCACATTCGGATGAAATTTGACAACAGGCTGTAATTTAATCTTTTTTGCAAAAAAAAATCCATCATCTTCAACCGTCTTCCAAAACCGACGAGCAATATCTCCGTGTTTGTGTAATTTATGCGCCTGTTTCTTTGAGTGAGAAATTTCCTTGCGATGAATTACTCCTTCTCGCAGCACAACAGGCGACAGGCTGGTCTTTCTAAAACAAACTGATGTGTGAAAGTATATATGTATACATTCTAAGGCAAATGCTAATGACGTGGCGGTCTGTGCGTTACAAGCGCTCGTGTTGCACAATATCTAGGTAAGTAGGTAGACTGGTTGCCGGTAAGGATGGCAGACACTTTTTACAACCTCCTCACCATCGAAATTGGACCGTTTGGTGGTGCTAAAAGGATGTCACGCCGTAAAAAATGAGTGATAGCACGCGCACAATTTCCATATGGTAGGTGGTGGGTAATAAAAGCACATATACTGGGGAGGGAGCGAATGGCGCCACCCATCTGCGGAAGAAAATGCGACCACCGAGGAACGTGTTGTGCAGCGTCAGCATGACAGGTCGTCAAGAATCGTGTGCGGAGCTAATATTGGCGTTAAAGCGCTCACATAACATTATGATTAGGCGGTTTATGGATGATGAGAACAGATTCCCAATGTTGGAATTGGGGATTTCCGGAGGTTGGTTTATGGTGTATAGAATTATGGATTTGAGCAAGGAAGCGGGAACCAGAACCACTTAATACACATCTGATTGATGTGATCGTTACAGTGTAATCCAGAATGAACGATGTTTTCGCAGGCATTCGACAAATGGTTTCGCAAATTGAAAATACCAGAAACAAATCAAATTTCATCCAATATTGAGCTAATTTGTTACTGTAAACAACGCATGTCCTCCGCTCGTTCGTTCGTTCGTTCGGTCGCTCGTAGGCGTATCACCATCCTTTTCAATCTTCCTTAAGACATTCGTGGAAATCCTTCCGTCATTTGTTGTGCACACTCTCGGAGAAACAAAGGGCCCTTCCAGCTCTCCTTCTGCGGGCGAGTGTGAGAAGATAAAATTACTTCTAAACCTACCCTTCAGTAGCTCCGAGCAAGCTGACAACGTCGAAACAAATATACATTTTCTCGGAATCACTGTCGCAGAATCATGAGGCTCAAGTCCATCGCCGGCGTCCTCGTCGTGGTCCTCGTCGTCGTCGAGGGTAGATTTATGGCACGGTAATACCAGCTTCATCCAACCGACGAGATGACAACCGGGAAAAAATACGACTCAATCAATGTCCACGGCCATACCCGGGGACACAATTGATGGCCAGCGGCAAAGTGACTCTCGATGGGGACGAGGACAGCAAATATGTAGTAGGGAAGGCAGGTAGGGAAAAAAATCAGCCGGCAAATGGAGACGCATAGTCTGCTAAATTAATCGAAATAAATAAAAGTGTGCCATTTGTCTCTCGGGGGAAGTTTTATTGCAGTTCATTTTCCTTGCGTGACGTGGATTTTCGTTTGTGTTGCCGCTGCCGGAGGACATATGAAGTATTGAAAAGACGTCGGAATCATTTACTTACTTATTTCAGTTTGGATGGTTTTGTCGTGAGTAGAAGAAGAAAATGAAGAAAAACAGTTGTACATCCCCTTCAGTTTCATGAAATTGATATTTCACATTCCGCTCACTCCAGTACGAGATACTTAGAAGGTCTGCAGCTAATAGTCGAAAGACGCGTTTCTGAAAGTATGGGCAGTTATGAAAAAAATAAATCGGAAACAACTCACCTCACTAACAACTTCTTCACTAACATTCATGTTGTTTATCATTTCATAACTTCAAGTGTGAATTGCATAGAAGCTGAAGATACTAACCAAAGTGCTATTACCAATGATGTATTCCTAATTGAGGCCACCGAGCATGGAAGAATCATTAGGGACTCCCCTGTTGCGTTTTCGGCCGACTTTACAGAGATCGTCCACTTAGGAAAGTTTTTGCGTACAACAAGACGCTTGTTCAGAGATAAAGTCATCAAACTGAATGTCCTTGTTGCAGCTAAAAGTTTATCAAGCGTTACAGTTAACTGTCTGCTCGGATTTATTTTTTCTTTCGAGCTGCAAAGAGTGTTCCTAATCCCTGCATGTTCCTAATCTCTGCATTCATGAATCATATGTTCACAAGAGGAACACGCGCAGAAGATGACAGGACCCCGACCCCAACCCTTCAGGAAGTTGAGGAGGGAATTGGTCGGTTGAAAAACAACAAAGCCGTTGGTGTTGACCAACTCCCAAGCGAGCTATTGAAATACGGTAATGAAGCACTGACCAGAGCGCTGCACTGGGTAATTACCAAGACTTGGAAGGAGGGCTGTTTACCGGAGGATTGGATGGAGGGAATAGTGTGTCCCGTCTATAAACAGGGCGACAAGCTGGATTGCTGCAATTATCGTGCAATCACGCTACTGAGCGCTGCCTACAAGTTGCTCTCCCAAATATTATGCCGCCGCCTGTCACCAATTGCATAGGAGTTCGTGGGGCAATACCAAGCGGGAATCATGGGTGCCCGCGCTACTACGGACCAGATTTTCGCGATTCGGCAAGTGCTGCAGAAATGTCGTGAATACAACGTGCCCACACATCATCTTTTCATCGATTTCAAATCAGCGTATGATACAATCGATCGAGACCAGCTATGGCAAATCTTGCACGAATATGGATTTCCGGAAAAACTGACGCGGTTGATCAAAGCAACGATGGATCGAGTGATGTGTGTCGTCCGAGTATCAGGGACGCTCTCGAGTCCCTTCGAATCTTGGAGAGGGTTACGGCAAGGTGATGGATTGTCGTGCTTGTTGTTTAACATTGCACTGGAAGGTGTAATTCGAAGATCTGGGAAAGACACGAGTGGCACGATCTTCAGGAAATCTGTCCAACTATTTGGCTTCGCCGACGACGTTGATATCGTAGCACGTAACTTTGAAACGATGGCCGAAACGTACATCAGACTTAAGGCTGAAGCTGGTAGGATTAGGCTTGTGATTAATGCGTTGAAAACAAAATACATGAAGGGAAGAGGCTCACGAGAAGACAATGTTAGCCTCCTAGCACGAGTTCAGATCGACGGTGATGAAATTGAGGTAGTAGACGAATTCGTGTATCTGGGCTCATTGGTGACCGCCGATAACGACACCAGCAGAGAAATAAAAAAGCGCATTATGGCTGGTAATCGTGCCAACTTTGGACTCCGAAGGACGCTAAGATCGAACAAAGTTCGCCGAACCACAAAGTTGACCATCTACAAAACATTAATTAGACCGGTAGTCCTCTACGGCCACGTAACATGGACATTGCTAGTGGAAGACCAACGCGCCCTTGGAGTCTTTGAACGGAAGGTGCTGCGTATACGGTGGAGTGCAGATGGAAGACGAAACGTGGAGGAGGCGAATGAACCACGAATTGCACCAGTTGCTGGGAGAACCTCCCATCGTACACATCGCAAAAATCGGTCGACTACGTTGGGCTGGGCATGTCGTAAGAATGTCGGACGACAGCCCTGTGAAAATGGTTCTCGATAACGAACCGACAGGTACAAGAAAAAGAGGCGCGCAACGAGCAAGGTGGATCGATCAAGTAGAAGGCGACCTGCGGACCCTCCGCAGACAGCGAGGCTGGCGAGTAACAGCCATGGACCGAATAGAATGGAGACAACTTCTGTGTACAGCAGAGGCCACGCCGGTCTTAGTCTGATTGGTAAGGTAAGATGTTCACAAATGACTGCATATCGTGTACCTGGAAATCGCGTTGTATGTATTCCATTTTCATTTAATAATGAATTTCAACACACTTTAAGATTATCTTTGCATTCCAAAAGATTTATCTTAACAACATGTACAGAAATAAAAAATGTTAAAACAAAAACCTTTTTGGAACCACATAAAAGGAGCGAGGTTGAGTGTGTTTGTACGTGTGTGTGTTCAAACATGAAACGCATCCACACTACCAGAACTAAGGAAAACGAACCTTGTCTTTCTTTAATTCTGGCGCGTATTTAAAGTTATAACGTTTTTATCACAACAATTCATCCGTCATTTCTGGATCGCAGCAAGCCGTGCTTCTAAACTGACGTGTTTTGTTTTTGCTGCGTCGTTTTCGCGAACAAAAATCAAACAATAATTCGTAATTTAACTCTAACTAACGGTAAAATCATTAAATATAGGCGTGCTTTGGGAAAGACATAGTGAATACAATCGATTCCCTCCCGAAATGAGTGAGTGTCGGTAGTGTTTCCACATTTTTTGGTTTTTTGTGCTTCGCCTCCGCACCCGGAAGAAGAGTTACATCAGCTTAGTTTTGTTTATTAGTGGTAGTATTATGACCTCCGGACATAAATGATTAAGTTTGAGCGTTTATCCGCTTTGTCGCGAGTGAATCGATGATTATTTGCAGTTTTGAAGTTCGTTATAGAGTCGCCTCATAGCGGGGATTTGATTATTGGCAATGTGGAATGAAAAAAAAAGAAGATCAGTGCCTGTAGAAAACGGCCATTTGCTTGTCAGAAGACAATGCGCATGCGTGCGTGAAAGGCTGCCACATAATTTCAGATGCGTTCACCACGTAGTTGTGTAGGTTGCATATCTAACGGGCGGTTTGGGTCATGTTTTGCGCATATTTTGTCACGAGTGCATGAAGCTGATTACGAATCAACGTCGAGAATTTTCATGTTTACGAATGAACAAGCGAGTGTAATTAAGGAAGCGGCCATGGGTGAGATGTATCTGACTATAAATATATAACAATAACCTTATTTTTAAATAACACCAAACACGTGCCTGGTTTGAAAATTTAACATTTCCTAGTCTGGAAGTGTGTTGCAGTGCTCTTATCCAAATGATATCGGTTACATGTAGGGCTTATTGTATGTGAAAGTAACCTCGGAATGGGATTGGCTCTCCAGACATTCTGAAATGGGTTACTTGATCAGCAGTAGAGCTATCACTTTCTAGCTCTCGGATTAAAGCTGCTTCCAATGATCACTTGAGGGATTGTTGTAAACAGATTTCTTCCATAATACCATTGCCGGCCAATGAGTGTTAGATTGCACACACACACAAGAATTCATCCGTCATTTCTGTTCCCATACCCATGTCTTGGTTGTCATCTTCAGATCGATCTTCATAAATGTATGCTGATTTCTAAGAGCTTGAATGACAATATGATAACTATATTCGTTTGTTATTTTAACAGGATCAATTGTTCCTTCTGTATTTGTTTATTGTTTCATTGTTAACGTAAAAATCATATATTTTTGTATTTCTCTCGTAATATTCGTTCTTTTATTATTTTCTCTCGTTATTTCACGAAAACTCTGGAATAAACATAAAATGTGTTTACTTTTCCGTATTGATTTTATTTCTCAATTGCTATTAATTGGTATAGAATTTTTGACTACTTACATATGATGAAATTTACCAAGCTACCCAATGCAGGATACGCAAGGGGGAGGATACCCCCTTAACTGGTAAAAAAAATATGCAACCGATCGTGCTCTCAACTACCTATTGCTTTTATCAGATTCTAGCGACTTGTCCCTCTCCCATTAAGCTGAAAAATTATCTGATTCTGTCAAATGTCATCATAGATCGTTACTCCGCGCATGGGAGAATACAAAAACAACAATCAAAGTGTACTTACTTTTATTTATCTACCATTAGCACTGTTGTCTTCTTCCCCTGATTTTTGTCTTCTGTTCCTGATTCTGATGTTTCTTTACTTCTTTCATATATATGAATCTCTTATGACTTTTCTTTCAACTTTTTTTTTGTCGTTGGTCAATTTTATCCAGCTTTCTTCTATTCACCCTGGTATCTCATTGTATCTTCTTTAAAAGAATCATACAAGAATGTTGCCATTCTACCTATTTTATTTTTTGACTTATGTCTTTCCCTGGGCAGCTCTCAATGGGTGCCCAATTTATCATTTTTGTATATGACCTCAGTAGTTATTCCTCATTAGCCTTCTTCATTCTCGAATCGCATAAAAAGAGCGAGCTAAAAGACGCTTACTTAGGAAATCATCATACATAAAAATTTAAATTCAGAATGATAGTATTTTAAATGCTCTTAAGGGTATTGCTTTCTGATTTTTATTTAAATATTGAATGATGAGAGCTTCTTTTCCATCGATTGAAAAAAAAATAAATGAAAAGGCGCCTTCTTTTTTTTCATCGGTCTATTTCTTCACATGGTGACAATCACCGAAGACGACTCCATCACCTGGACCCTTGAGCCGGGACCAACGGCTTTACTACCCTTTGGAAGGAAGACGTGACCAGATTTTTTCACCTCAGAAAAACCACCGACGTCGACTGGGATTGAGCCCAGACTCACTGGGGTGCCAAGTAGCAGTCACGCTTACCACTACACCTCCGACGCCGGCTTCATTCTCTTGTATTTCATTTCTTTTTTATGAAGATGGGTTGTGAGTATGAGGTTTGTTATTAAATCCTCGGAAGTTTCTTTCGCTTTCATTGAGATTAAAATATGTTAACACAGACAAACATACATAACACTTGCAGTTTTTTTTATCGATTACCCATTAAACGGTCGATTCAAATGTTTCTTAGTTGGTAATATCGCCACAGGTAGTACGTATAGCCGATTTTCGTTTGACGTTAACACACTACTGCCATCTGTTCAGCTTTATAACCCATCACAGTGTGCTCAACAGATGGCGCAGGTGTGTTAGTGACCATGATTTGTAGTTTAATATGTTCGATGTGTTATGTCTGTTTGTCTGTGATATGAATGTTAATAAATTAACGGAGATGGATTGATGTAAAAATATAAACATTTTCATAAAAAAAAACTAGAGTTGTTACGGTCTTTGGTGATAACTTTTGATGCTGCTGATCGAAAATTATGCAGAAAAGATGCAAAACTACCAAATTTAAGAAGCTTTTTTTTCCTAAACAGGACAAAAGGGGACAAACAATTTTACATAGATCTTGCAGATGGAAGTTTGCACTTGCAGTTCACGCACTATGTGTTTGCAAATATTTGCAAATAAAGGAATAAGATATCTTGCATAAACGTATATTATTTTACACTTCAACCCCTACAACTTTTTTAATACAATAACTAGCAACTATTTTGTTTCTTCAAAATGTGCGTTATCTTATACCTTCAAAGCATCTGTGTAAAGTTTTCAAATTCAAATTGAAATTAAAAAGTTACAGTAAAAAACTGTTTTTTCAAGTCCCACCCTAAGGAAAGTTAGTAAAACTGTTATAAAATGATACGTATATGAGATAGAATTAATTTTTTTTCTCCAAAGTTTCATTAAATTAAAATATTTACAATTCTGTTGAAGCAAGAAATCCTCTAAACCATAAGAATAAAAAGTTGAAATTTTTATTACGAACATAAAAGGACCACCCTAGTCACAACCCAAACCAAAAGATAGACCTTGTTTTAAAAATCAAGGTATACAAATTCCCAAAGAAGTATTTGATTTGGAAGGCCATATGTAATTGGGGTCAAAAATCTAAAAAAATCGTCTCTACCGACACTATCAATAAGGATGTGTACGAGGAAGAATCTCTACAAAAGTGTTTGCTACCGGTTATCAGACGCCACGACTCTCCAGCTCAGTTTTGGCTTGATTTGGTCTCATGTCACTATTTGAAATCCGTTATTGAATGTTATAAGTTACAAGAGGTCATATACATGCCAAAAACAGTCAATCTGTCCAGAACGTCACCCAATAAATAGATAAGTTCTGGGCTGTAGTTAAGCGGAAACTCTTTGAGACTAAGAAGAAAACAAACGGTACCGATAATTTCAAGAGAAAATGGAGAATCGTCACGGCGGACGTTTCTGAGGATACCGTACGGAACCTTATTTCGGGTGTACCACAGAAAGTTCAAGAATTTTTCTGAAAAAAGATTTAGCATCTTAATCAACTGTTTCTTATTTTGATATAACTCTATTATTGTGAAATAAACAATTGGTTTTGTTGAATAATGTGTAAATTTGTTTTGCTGGTATTATTGTGGTGTTCGAAATTAACGTGGACAAGCTTTGAACAATAGGCCACATCCTGCTTAAGGCCCTGAACAGGGACAATATAAAGACTGGACTCGGAAAAAACGAGACACACAAAAATGATCACCAAAAATTCATTTTAAATCGGATAGTTCTCAAATTTACAGGAATTGAATAACTATACATTAACTATGTTTTGGCATAATTAATTTATTGATTTTTTTTTCACTCAAGCTGAATGCTCGTACATTTCTTTTAACACTGCTCATCAGATCTTGGGTGAGGCTTTGTCCATCTTCCTTACACAATTTTTCCCAGTTTTTCTTCAAAGCTTCATCGGTTTTGAATGTTGTTTTGCTTTTTTTTTTTCGATCGGACGAAGTTCTGGTTATTTGGCGGGTTCGTCTCCCTGGGGACCACATTAACGCCCTTCGCTTCGTACCAATCCATTACAGGCTTGGCGTAATGGCACGAAACGAGATCCGGCCAAAACAGCGTGCGACTACGGTGAGAGCGGAGGAAGGGCAGCAAGCGCTTCTGCAAGCATTCCCCTCGATAAATCTGCCCGTTTATGGTGCCGATTGTAACGAACGGCTTGCTGTACCGTCCGTACCCGCAGATCGCCTGCCACAACAGGTACTTTTGTCAATTTGTCCATCTTTCTCTTCCGGAACTTTTCCGGAACCTCCATGCGGGAAGTACCGACAAAAAACTCGAGGCCGGGGATTTGTTTGGTGTCCGCCTTGATATATGTCTTGTCGTCCATGACGAGACAACCAGGCTTGACCAGCCACTCACGGTACAGCTTCCGCGCACGCAATTTGGCCACCGTGTTTTGCTTGTCAGTTCGGTTTGGCGCCTTCCTGACCTCAAAAACACGTAGCCCAGCCCACTTCATGGTCTGCTGGATGAACCACTTCGACGAATTGACATTTTTGGCCACGTCTTGGGTGGAAAGGTTCGGGTTATTCTTAAAGTACTGCCTTATCTTCCGCGCCTTCTCTGGATATTACGTTTTCGGTTTTCGGCCGCTTCCAGCGCGCCGCTCGATGGCCTTCGTCTCCTGGAACATCTTCACAACGCGGGACATGGTGGAATGGTGGATTCCAAGCCTTTTGCCGATCCATCTGTGCGACTGGCCAGGAGTATCGATCACCGCGCCCAAGATTTGCTGGCGTCTCTCTTCTTGTTTCGAATGCATCTTGGAAACTACTTGACAAATCGCAATAAAGTTTTGCACACATGAAAAAACTCTAAACTAGTATTACCCAAAATTTCATTAATTTTTACTTACGCGATAAAAAGTTACACCTAAAACAAAGTGTCGCATTTTTTCCGAGTCCAATCTTTAGGTATCAAAAGTACCAACCATGGAAACGGAGCGGAGATCGTCGATCATCGACGTGACGTTCTGCAACCCTGAGCTGTTGAACAATTGGAGAGTCGAGGATGGCTACACTCATAGTGACCACTTGGCGGTTCGCTATAGCATCATCCACAATATTAGGCAGCGCGCAGAGGACCCACTACTTTTGCCCGTAGATGGAGGACATCGTACTTCAATAAAGAAGTTTTCAAAGAGGCGCCTGAGTAGGAACAGAGAATGAGTGAAACCCAGGACCCGAGCGGTGATCTACTCATAGCGCTACTTACACGAGTGTGTAACCAAACCTAGGGATGGGAGATCACCAGTGTTTTGGAGGACAGCGACGATCGGCGACCTCCGGAGAATCTGCATCCAAGCTATAAGGAGAATGCAAAGAGCGCGGTTGGACTCCGAAAGAATGGAGCGTCGTGTGACGATAGTCAAAATCAAGGGCACGACAGCTCCAACCAAGCAATCACCAGAGCTACTGCAGGTGGTCATCAGGGGACTCTTTCCGTGCCACGATCAGAGTCCTTGACCTCCCATAACTGTAGAATTGTGCTATGACAATAGCAACGGCTCCGACGGGTGGTGAATCTGTGTATCAAGACGGCCATTTCGACTGGCTTCTGGAATGTTCAGGGTGGAGATGCAAATGTTGTTTGGATGTTTGGACGAGGGTGTCTTCCCGGGCGCCTGGAAAATCCAGACTCTAATATTGCTACCGAAGACTAAGGTGCTGAGAGGGTTATCCTTCACAGGTTTTCAAAGTACACAGAGGGTACAGATTCCGACAACCAGTATGGCTTCCGTAAAGGAAAGTCAACAGTGAATGCCATTAGGCCCGTCACCAAGACGGCAGAGCTGACAATCCAACGCAAGAGGCTGGAAGTTCGCTACTGTGTAGTAGTCACTCTGGACGTGAGAAATGCGTTCAATAGCGCCAGTTGTGAGCCTATCGGCAACTCACTCCAACGCCTCCGCCTCCGCCTCCTCCAACGGATACCTGTTTTTGATGCTGGGCATCTACTTCCAGAATTGGGTACTGTTATACAGCACAATGCATGGCGGGTCAAGAACGTGTAAAAGTCACCGCAGGAGTTCCACAAGGTTCAATCCTGCAACCGGTTCTCTGGAACACGATGTATGACAAAGTGTTGAGATGTTCCCAAACGGGGTAAAGATTGTCGGTTTCGCGGGTAACATTACCCTAGAGGTTTAAGGAGAATCCAGTGTGGAGGCAGATTTAACGGCCTCGCACTCCATAGATATTGTCAAGGGATTGATGCGCTCCAAGAAACTGGAGCTAGTCCACCGCAAAACAGAGATCACTGTGGTCAATAACAAGAAATCGGAGCAATAGCATCATCACCTCAAAGCGGTCCCTGCGGTACTTAGGGGTTATGATCGACGATAAGCTGTCCTCTGCATTGCTGTATCGGCACTATTCCGCATGATGTCAAATAGCTCAGTGGTACA
This sequence comes from Aedes japonicus, assembly GCA_034211315.2. Classification (NCBI taxonomy): domain Eukaryota; kingdom Metazoa; phylum Arthropoda; class Insecta; order Diptera; family Culicidae; genus Aedes; species Aedes japonicus. The sequence continues at coordinate 66,856 of JASCZW010000561.1, forward strand.
GGGGAGGATCAAGCATAAGCTGCTGGCCAGCGTCACCCTGTCTATACATACTGAAGTACGGCGGATCAGTATGATCACAGCGTCATTCGACGCGGTATGTGTCTAATCGGAGATGATGCCCATCGGCACAAGAGGAATCCTTTAGACCACTAGAGTCGCATCAATGGTCAAGAGGTAGATGAAGTGAAATAATTCCACCAAGATAGGCGGACCCACCGACTAATTCCGGAAATATAGGGATAGGTCGTTTGGCGACATATCTTCTTTATAATAGCCCAGTATTTTTCGCTGGGCCTTAGTTTCGTTGCGTTGGGGGAGTTCATTTTCTTGGGTATGGACAATGGAGGAAGACAACATTTGAATAGTGGCACGAAGCTAGATCCGGCCAGAAGATCGTAGGGCGCTCGTGTTGCTTCAACAGAGGAAGTATACGCTTCTGTAGACACTCCTTGAGGTAGATCTCCCTTTTACAATGGCACACTCCGATTGTTACATGAGCCTGCCAAACTATGTTTTTCTTGGTAAACTTTGAAAGTTTCTGCTTCCTTACTCCCTCCGGAATATCAAACTTGTGCTTGGCGGTGACGAACAGTAGCCGCGGAAGCTGCCGTAAGTCCTCCTTGACGCAAGTTTTATCATCCATGATGAGACAATCAGGCTTCTTCAGCATCTAGGCGTACAGTTTCCGGGCCCATGACATTCCCGTATTTTGCTGTTCGTCACGATTTGGAGCCTTCTGCATTTTGTACGTATGCAGTCCCTTCCGGTTCTTGGCTCTCTGAACGAAACACTTAAACAGATTCAATCTTTTGGCCCCATCCCAGACCGAAGCATTGGGATTCCACTTAAACGCTTTCACGACACGCTTTAGGTCCTGATCACTAAGGGAAGATCCATTCTAACTGCATTTCTCCTTCAGTTTGATGCTCAGAGTTTCGCAGTAATGTTTAATCACACAACTCACTGTTGACTGCACAATTCCGAGTTGTTTTCGGATGTCCCGATGAGAGCGTTAAGGATTTTGCAGGTGCTTGCGCAAAATAAATTCGTGACGTTGCTTTTCGGGTGACGCCATTTTTTCCAAATTTTAAAAGACTGACAGTGATAAAAATACAACAACAAAAAACACTCTAAACTACTTTTACCCAAATGTTGAAAAGAAAATATCCAATGTGGAATTTTCTACAGCGTTTTTTTTTTCGTGTTACAAATTGATGTGGGACACCCTGAAGTTTGAAACTGAGCGTAGGGCATTTGTAAAGCAGTATTCCGAGGCAAGTTCACAATCGTTTGCTATACATCCTCAATGTGGTTAGGTCAAGGCAGGACGAATCCGCTGGAATTTTGAATGTTCCAAGTTCCAACAAAATAATTGTTACCAAGGCTTACATTTGAAAACTATGAATTTTCCGCTGTAAATATAATGATCAAATGCCGACTGTTGACGCCATTTCTAACTTCGTGTAGAGAGTGACTTTAACTATGCAGCCCCTCTTATCTTTAAAATCGATAGGAACGAAATCACCACACAAGAACAACCACCGCACTCAGTGGTTGAAGCATCGATTTCTTATGTCATCGGTAGTCCACACCACCTCAAAATAGAGCCCAAGACACGCGACGAAAAAAGCGTGTCCCAATTTTCTTTATTCAATATAATTGAAATTCCTCAATGCTTCGCTTAGAACCGATGGTTTGTGGCTTGTGTTTGAAGCAGACAATGCTCGTCAGCATACATAATATTCCGCACAGAACTTTAGCCCCAACCTGGATCCTGGATACGGTTCAACGCTCACATTCACCGTTTGCAGGGCAAGCAGAGTTCAACCCGGGACATAAAAATTTAATTTGATAAAATGGCCACCTTGCTCCCGGATGTGCATATCTTTAGAGTAACCAGAAGTGCCGAGGGAACGTCACGCAGGCAACCATTGGAAATGGCTTTCGCGGTGGTCTTTGGATAGACACGGCAAAATGCCTGTTCCGGAAAACAGGGAAGAATAAAAGTAAAAGGATTTTTTATTATGATTTTTATGGCGACTTATCAACCGGTACGATATGGGTTTTCCCCCTCGATGGCAACTGGTTGGAGCTGAAATTCCCATCTGGGGAACCTTCATCGGAAATCGGTGAGGGGAGCGAGAACGGAAGGAAATGCTCATTATCAAATTCATTTCCAATTTCCCGTCTCTTCACAGCGATGATCGGCACATATTTGATGTCGGGTAATTTTGTGTCGAAAATATACATCCATTAGTTGAAACCACCATCGAATTCTGCCACGTTCAATCTACATCCGGCAGAGTTGGTCAACGGAGAAACTTTTTTTCAGTGACCTGTATTCGAGAATGCCACTTGAAAATTCTCGCTTGCTTGTCAAAGCTTTTAACCACTGCTACTTTCTTCCCGCAGGTTGAAGTTGTTCGTTCCTAAAAATTCAATAAAATATTAAAACTTCAACTTCTTGCTGACAGTTTTCGATCACTTCGCATTTGCTGTTTATTTCAAGCTTAAAACTTCACGTGTTGGTTGATTCTCGCTCCGTAAATTACATCTGATTCGTAAGCCAACAGCACCATCCTGCCCCCGGTGACGATCGTAAGTCGGGTCTGGCATCAAATTTTTAACAGTAGTAAAAGTTTTGCACAACATTTCCTGTCAAGCTGACATCCGACCCCTCAGCGGTACAAACCCCTATATCCAATTCCAAACAGGAGAATTTCTTCCAAACTCGTTTTGACACGACAGACACGATGTGGGGTTTTCTCCTCTCCTCCTCCCACAACATCCTTCCCAAGTTGAAGAAGTTGAAGTCTAGCACAATGCACATTGCACTCTTCGAATGAGGGCAGTTCTACCTTCAAACCTATCCAAAGTGGCGCGAACAAGGGTTGGAAAACAATAAACTCTCACCGAAAACACGACAATTAAAGGTATTTAATTTTTCATTCGCCTCACAAGGAAAACTTTATTATTAATACAGACACAATTATAGAGTTTTCGGTTCCGGTTTTTACTTCCTGCTATAGGAAATGTTCCATGCACCCGTCTCGCCAGGGACTTCGAGAATTGCCTAAAGTTGTGCAGTTGTGTGCAGGCACGGAGGCCCGGAACAATGAGAACACGAGAAATATGGCAATCAATAGGCTAGTCAGCAGTGTAGAAGAGTAGAAAAGTTTCGAAAAGTGAATGCCTTGTACTTCCTTGGTTTTGGGTGGGTGTTTGCGTGAGTAGCAGAGCAACGATGGAAGGTAGGATTGAAAGACCACATTCCAGAAATGTACTGGCGAAAGCAGCACCGCTTATGATTGCGAAGAAGAAATAAGCAGCCTGAAAGATGTATGCTCTCAATATTCAGGTTATTTCAAGTTAAAAAAACAAAGCGGTTGAGATTTAAGGTAACTTTAATGTTTTAAGGCTACTTTCAGCATTCTAGCAAACCAAACTTGAACCTCAAAAATTGGAGATATTTGGAATACAATGTAATCGTTTGAGAAGATAACCTACTTTACCTCAGAATAGAGATCAAAGTGTGCTCTGATCACGAGTTGACGTGTTTTTTCTACTGTCACTTTATTGTCACTGTTTTCCGTTGAATTAAAAATGATAATTTTGGTCATTCGAGTTTGGACGAGCGTACTGAGCGGACATATTGTTTTGCGTATTCGAGTGACGAACCGATTATAAGTGCTGTCGTTTTTTTTTATTAACATTTTCAAGGAGTTATACTTATTAAACTTTAATACAGTAGCAGATAACAATTATAAAAGTTGAGGTATAAAAACAAAAGCCAGTGAAAGAAGAACATCTAAAAGGACGCCAAGTGTGCCAAAATGGCAGAAACCTATCCCGAAACATAGTAGTAGTGTGAAAAGAAAATGGCGGATGGTAAAATGGACGAGGATTCCATTGTATCAGCGATGTCGAGAAACAGGAGTGAGCTGGCTGAACATGAATGCGGAAAGACGAGTAGACAATCAGACTGCTAAGCAAAAGGTGAACTACACATACGATGCAAAGGACCAGGGTCCTTACCGAGTAATGGTTGAAATACTTGACAGCAAAAATGGAGAGATAAGGATCAACAAACTGGGATTGGCAGTAGCGCTACATAAAATGAGAACATACAAGGGCAACATAATGGAAGTGAAACAAGTCAGGTAGAAACAAGATGATAGTTTATCTGAATAACTACGAAGCAGCTAACAAACTTGTGGATGACGAAGAATTCAGGAGACGCAACTATCGTGCATATATTCCTATGCACTTCATCTCGGTAAGCGGAGTAATAGCTGAGTCCCATTGGATGTGTCAATTGAAGAATTGGAAGAATCCGTACAATGCGAGGTACCTATTCTGGGCATAAGAAGGCTCAACACCTGGATTGATGGAATATCACAACTTTCCCAGCGTATTAGTATCACCTTCAGGGCGAGCAAATTTTCGAGAATGATAAAATTATTCAGCTGCACGTCAAATGTCAGACCATTCATCAAGAAATCCGTCCTGTGCGTAAACTGTTTACGATACAACCATCGAGCCGAGAACTGTAGGAGCAAGAAGAGATGCGTAAGATGTTCAATGCTCCACAATGAAGAGGAAGAGTTCCAGAGATGCCTTAAGCCAATCAAATGCCTGTATTGCCGAAAACAACATGTTACCACAGACAGAGACTGTCCAGAGCGGAAGCGCCAGGACAACATCCAAGCCATCATGGCAAAAACTAACTTAACGTTCGTCGAAGCTAGGGAACAATTCCCAATTCTAACCGAAAACTACTATGAAGCGTTGTTGGACGATGACAGATGATCCGACCCCAGCGGAGTCGTTTGCCACGATGACAGCTAACCAGTATACACGACGAAGTCAGCCAAGAACAAGGACAGAAGTGACACAGCAACAGCCGTCAAGGATTATTTCCAGATCAAATCACAGTATTTCAGGAAAAAGGAGGAAAAGTCGACACTTTGCCAGATGGAATCGCCTATTCAACTAACACAAGGTCAGCGACGTCGAGAAGTGGAAATCAGAGTTGAAAGCGCAGCAGCAACAACAAAGAAACCAAGGAACAACTGAAAATTATCCACATGTAAATAAGTTCACCACCACAAACACACCAGCAGTAGTATCTAATCCCGCAAGCCAATCTGGGACGACTCCAAAAAGCACAATATTAGTAAGACATACTACAGAAGGTAAGATTGCACATCCTATTTCTACAAAAAAATGAATCAGTCGAATTAAACACTTTAAATGTTACTTTGAATAAAACAATAAATCCATCATGAGTTTCTGCAATATAATATACAGAGCTTGCAAAAAAATAAACAAGAATTACACAGAGTTCTATTAGATAGCCAGTATGACGTAGCACTTCTCACAGAAACTGTCGTGAATTTCGTGCTTTAACGAACCGATTTGCTTCAGATGGTCGTTGTAAGCCACTCCTGTTGAACCACCGCCCGCCAAGTCGAACGCCAACTCTCAAAATCGTTCGCCCGGGAGTGACTGGTTTGATTCCGTCGTTACAATTCTTGCTGCTGTTGCGGGACACCTGTTTTCCACGGCGATCGTCTTTGGAATCCAATCGCCTGCTTCTGGACACCGTTGCTCGAATGCGTTGTTTTGAACGCGAAGCGTGAAGTTACTGCTACCTCCGTCGCTGGCAAAGTTCGTTACAAGAATGAGCTGAACAAACTCAGGTAGCTCGTAAGGTAAAACCATGCGTTACCTTGGTTTTGCTTATTCTTGCAAAATCAGAACATTTTTACATGGCATACTGCTAATTCTTTTTCATTTCACGCTAAAAAAATCAACATACTTATATTGAATGATTATACCCAAATCTAAGGCGGGGTAAAGTAACACTCTTAAATCTTGCAAATCATTTTATTATTTGCTTTACACATACTATGTATACTACAGAAACGTGGACAAAACCAGGAGAAGAAACAGACAAAAAGTATTCAATCTCACAGTACCACAGCATTTTGCAATCTAGATTCGACGGATATGGAGGGAGCAGGCATATTGCTGAAAAGAGTTTATAACTACATGAACTTAGATATACACATACAATCGAATATGATTCAATGTGTAGCAGTTTGAATTCCATCAATAAATTTGGTTATTGTATCAATGTACGCTTCACCGTCAATAACGGCTTCTGGAACTGGAATTGGACTTGAATAGCTTGACCATACAGCTACAGACATTTAGAAGAGTAATTATAACAGGTGACTTTAACTGCCACCACATTTTTGGGGAAACGACAAATGTGATAAGAAAGGTGAGGAATTCATATGAACGTCATCAACGGTGCTAATCTTTAATACTTAATGATGGAAGCAAAACGTATTTCCCAGCAGAAGTAGGAAAAGTCCTTCAGCAATAGACATTACGATGAGCTCAGTGGATATATTTGGAGAGATAGAATGGAAAGTACAGCAATTTACAATTGATGGAAGTTCGGCATTTGATATTAGAGTTCGAGTTAAACACAGAGTGCAGAAAGGAGTTTAAATTCATCAATCGCAACAAAGGTAAATGAAGAGATAAGAAAGTTGGAGTTCATGGAAGGAGCAGGGCACAGATGAATTGAAAGCAGAAGTTCGGAAAAATTATTAAGCGAAATCATAAAAAGAGCAGATTCACGCCCAAAGTATGGTGGTCAAATGGAAACAGAGGAGGCGTGCAGAAGAGAAAAAACGCAGCTAGGAAATTTTTTACGGAAATAGTACTTTGGAAAACTCCATAGCATATAAAGTGAGCATCAAAGCGGTATTTCTACGAGCAAAGAGAGAAGGCAATTCAAAGAGGCAATCCAGCAATTGGCTAGCAGCACAGATCCACAAACATGCTCCAGAGAACTTTGGGCCAGAATCGGAAAGATTACGGGTAAAGGATTTACAGGAGAGAAAACAATATGGTGCAAGAAGATGAACAGCCAGCGGATCGTTTCCGTAGATTTGCACTTTGGAAAAAGTGAAGTCGATATAGAGGTACCCATTATGCGGGCCGGTCACGTACAACATAATGAATGTTGGAAAAATGGGACAGAATCCTAAACAAGAAGAAAAATACATCAGCTCCGGCAGAAGACAAAATTTCTTTCGAAGTTCTCAAACATCTTAGCCCATCTGGGGAGAGATTCTCATCATACGAGAGATCAATGAAATGTTTATAGGAGGACATCTTCGAGATCATTTGAAAGAAATAAAAATAGTTGCGATACCTAAAGCGAATAAGGACCAAAGTACGATTGAAGGAAAGAGGCCGATCTTCGTTGGTACCGACAACAACCAGGATTAGTAAAATACTGCAGTGCTGGAAAAATGCCACAAATACAGGTTGGATGAGAAGAACACTTTGCCAGCAGGCTCTCTGTTTGGTTTTAGAAAGAACACATCAACAGTCAGTCGTGCTAATCTATTTAGTGAATTGCATTAAAAGAAAACAAAAGAAAGAATCGTTTAGAAACAGCGGTTGTGTATTTTTGGACCTGTCGAATGCATTTAATACTGGTAAAAGTGGACAAACTAGAGGAAGTGGCTAGCTCGTATTAAAATTTCCCTTAGAAATAACAAATGTGGATAGTTAGCTTTCTTAAAAACCGAAGCATAAGTTTATTAGTCAATAACAAATCGGTGACCAGAACAATCGGCATATGGTTTCCCTGAGAGATGTGTTATCTCCAACACTATTTAATATTTGCACGCAAACAAACTGCCACGAAGTTAGCAACAATGACGAGGACGTCCTTCTTGTTCAACTTGCGTGATGATTTCGCCATTGTATGGAGCAGTAGGACACTGACAGGCTTACGGTAGCAGGACAGCGAGTATCTGAACACGTTTTGCGGAGCAAGCAGAGTAATTGAATCTACAGATTAACCCGGCCAAAACCAAGACAGTACTTTTCCACCACTGGGAGATGCAACATTGTAGATTACGAAAATAAGAGGAGTACAAATTGAAGCGGTGCGATCGCATGCACAAATATCTTGGTGTTCTACATTGATCGTTCCTTATCATTCGGAATACAGATTAGAGAGCTGTCACGCGATTGCGGAAAGCAACCAATGCGATAAAGCATCATCAGCAACATCGTAGAACTGGTGGCCATCCACAGAGTATGCTCCTAGTATATCAAGCGTTGGTCAGTAGCATTGCTGAGATACTGTTCATCAGTATTTAACAACGGCTAAAATATTTACCCGCACTTAGTAATTCAGAAAAAGCACCAAAAAATGAAAAAAGTGCCATTAAATTATTAAGGCCTGTGCCAACAAATAATGTGTGATCAGCATTAAAAATTAGGAATGAGCAATAAAAGATGAGAAAAGATCTTCGGACAATCTAATTGTGACCGGTAAATCTGTCAGATCAAGCAACAGCTATTAGTAGTTATGTGCAAATTAAATACAGCGTATTTCCGCCAAATTATGCTCATTTGAAGCACTAAACTAGCTCGCAGTGTACGCTTTAATTTTGTTGGATTTTCCCATAAAAACAGTAAAATGAGCACATAGCCATATAAATATCCATTGCTCATTTTACTGTTTTTATGGGAAAGTCCAACAAAATTAAAGATACGCAAGGTGAATAGTTTTAGTGCTTCAAATTACATAATTTGGCGGAAGCCACTGCCACGTCATTTTTCATATCTAATATCGTACATATACTAATAGCTGCTTTATTTGAGCAGATTTTACTGTCACAATTAGATTATCCGAAGATCTTTCTCATCTTTTATTGCTCATTCCTAATTCTAATGCTGATCACACATTATTTGCTGGCATCAGGCCTTAATAATTTAATGGCGACTTTCTCATTTTTTATTGCTCAAATCTCTCTTTTTTAATTGATGACTAACTATGCTGCCATTTAACAACTGTGCAGCAGCCCACAAGAGAAAATAACAACGAATCGCTAAACCGGCGCTCTGCGAAGAGCCACAGGATGCAGCAAGACCACGCCGATTAATACATTACTAGCAATTTCCGCTCAAATGCCATGGAAAATTAGGAAGCGATTATATAGTAGGAAAAGAGATAGCAAAACACACAGCTTATCGAAAACGCAATACATCAACAGTTAAGCGAAGCAGTCAATAACGACTGGCCTTTGGACAACTTGACCTTTATTGAAAAACGCTTCATTCAAAACATTGACATTTACAACTCTATTTACCCAATAATGAGAGTATTTAATTCACTAGATAACGTTGAAATAAATTCGGAGCCGGAAGACATATATCTCACGAAAAATAAGTGCAGTGAAAAAGTCCTCAGACAATCTGCCCTATTTGTTATGAACGGTAAATATAAAGATCGGCCTCGAATATTCACTGATGCCTCGAAATATGAATCTACTTGTGCGATCGGAATATATATAGAAATTCCAAAAATTAAAATTGGCGGAGAAACTTAAACATTCAACCTCGATCATGACCGCAGAGTTGCTGGCAATTAATAAAGCAACTGAAATACTAGAACAAATGGAAATATGGAATCCAGTCATCTACACGGATTCAAAATCATCATGTAAAGCATTAATTCGGTCTAAAAGCTCACAATACCGAAGCGTACTAGAGGATAATATCCTACATAGATGTTCCCGGTTTGGAATCGCAGTACAATGGGTCCCCAGCCATGTAGGGCTGGAGGAATGAGATAGCGGACACAATAGCACAAAAAGGTCTAGAACTAGAACAGGAAGTAGACAACAAGATCCTATTGGATGATGCTTACCTACAATTGAAAGCGATTTCTATGAGAGAGAGCAACGACTGGTACTTAGAATACTCACGGGAAAGGGTAAAACGTTTTTTGCGATCCAAGACTCCTTTAGAGCGAAACCATGGTTCCATAAATTATCGCTGAATCATATAGAAGTGCGAATATTGAATAGAATAATGGCCGGACACGATTACTCAAAATATTGGTTGCACAGGATGAAGATTGAAGAAGATGAATGCTGCTACCTATGCCAGGAACCGGAGACGGCTGAACACCTGGATTCTACATTGTACACGGTTCAATCACTTAAGAGCAAGCTTTAGCTTTGATGGTATGTTTTTAAACTTGACTGATCTGTTAAAACAAAAGGATGTAATCTTGTTGAAGGAAGTAGTGCAATTTGTAAAACTCTGTAAACTAAACGTTTGAGCGACAAAAGAAACGTCAACTTGAAACACGACTGCGCGGTTTCAGAGACGGGAATGGACAGTCATACGATAAATAAACTGCTGGGCATATGATTTGCGCTACCAGCTCATTATAAGTGATTGACAGATGCTGATCACAACCAGAAAGAAGAAGAAGAAGAAGATAATTTTGGTATTCCTCTGGCTATAGGCAGTTCGGCGTAGCTTCATCAAGTGCCTAGTGGGAATACGTTGTGGATCATCGCAATCAATTACTCACATCAACGGCCAATTTACGGGAGATCCGAAATGTTCACGTCTCCTAGGATTGACGACAGCGTGGTGATTTTCAATGGAATTTCAGAATTCTTTTGTTTAAAAATTGTTTGTCTTGAAGTGCGTTCCATCTCCACTTTTAGCCCAAAGTTGCCGGAACATTAAAACAAAACATCTTCGGAAAGCAGATGCTGCACGCGTCTTAAAGGGCACAGGAGTACAACTTTTGGTTCACAACGACTATGTTAGCTTAGCAAATTGTGGAGTGTAAAATTAAAAGAGAAGTAACGTCAAAACGTAAAAATCAATGTACTAAATCCCGCAAAGTGACAGGACCGGCCAGATGTTCATTTGTAAAGGGTGATTTGATATTTATTGCGTGACACTTTCGGATTGAGTGGTAGATCTATGTAATTTTTAACCATTTTACTCACTAAGAAACCAAATATTTACACTGAATTCTATCACCCTAGAGATTGACGCTGAGAAATAATATGGCGCTGGATACTATGAGACATTTTTAAGTCAATTAATTCACAATCCACATTGCAAAGAATATCATTCGATTAACTGGTACAAATTTCGCATAGTTTGTGGCGATTGGAATTTGATGCTGACAGGTTCTGATCCCTCAAATTTCGCGAAGGGTGTGCGAGAAATTTTAACTCAATAATACGTTAGGGAGGAAAATGCGATGTGATACGGTCTCTCGTTCTCGAAGAAATTCTTTTAGAAATTGGGCTGATAGCATACATCGTGCCTAACGTCATATGGAGGTGGAAAACTTATATCCATGAAACTGTCCAATAGCATTGATTCTAATCGTTTTACATGTAACGAGACCGAGTTAAAATGCTCTAATTCTAATCGCTTTAAAATGGCACGGACGTCATCATGGAGGTTCAGTTCTCAACTTTTAGTTGAGTTTCACTCTGATGATGTGAGTAATTACTGAAAATTACAAATTTTAAGAAACTATCCCGTAACAGTGCTACAAGCAAGCGGTTTTCAACAGTTATGGAGACACTCTCGCTGTAAAGTATTTTTCTGTGTATATAACGCCGTGCCTCGATGTCCACGCAGTGGGATGTTATCAGAAGGTAACGTCCTAGGTTCGAGTTCTACTTTTACCCATCCTTTCGCTCAATTTTCAATTCTTCTGTTCTATTTCCAACCTACCGTACACTGACGGAACTTTCAACACTTTCTACCATACACTGAAAAGTGTACCTATCGTAAAATTAGCACCTCACACGTTTTCGTGAACATGGATTTCAGTACATGGGACAAATATCTCATAAATTGTAGGAAACAATCATATGGCTTGTCGTCCAACAAAAAGCTATCGTTACACAAGATTTTTTGGCCGCAATGCACAAAATGAATTTCGTGAAGACCAGCCAATCGCTGCTTCACTTCGAGCGTACTCATTAGTGTTGATGTTCCTGCTGGGATGGCAGGAATCATTAATTTATCCCAAAATAAAAATTAATGCGCTGTCGAGTGAGAACCTCATGCACAATAATCAAGTACCTTCTCGAAGGTCAACATGGTTTAGTGAGATGAACCACGGACTCATTAATAGCTCTTCTAAAATATAGGATCGAAACCCATGTCAGAAACATTAAAAATTTATTCAGCAGAACCCTCGTGGTGAGACCAGAGATAATTTTTTTTTGTCTTGGTAACAAATTACTCGTAGCTCGTTGTATTGTTTTCGTAGAATGAACGAATCTTCTTTCTATGTTAACTAATATGTGGCTAGTGCAACTGTCAACAGTTGCACGTGTGGCATTAAATACGAAGGTAGCTTCTTAAAACGTACACATCCGGTTTCGTTGCAGAAAGCAACAAACCGATTTGCGTGGTTCTACCGACTGATTCCGTAAGATAAACGAAAGTCATTTTTCGGTGTATCTTTTCATTCTAGCAAACGTTACTGTCTACTCTTGGTGCGTCATGGTGATGACGTGAACATCTGCCTCTACATCATAATCGTTACTCCACGCACGGAGAATACCAAACCACTAACAATTAGAGTATGCTTTAGTTAAATTTGATAACTGCTTTTGCTTTTCTTTTATACCTCTTCTGACAGGTAAAAACTGGGTGCAGCGTTTCCTGCGGAAGCATTCCATCGGTTGGGAAGAAGCTCTCCAGAGATCTCTCTTGATCCTGCGCCAAGGTTACCGAAGAACTGCTTTGGCAATGGTTTTGGAAGTAGAAGATATATTCAGGAGAAGGGAATTGATCTATAACATTTCTATAAACAAACCTGAAACGCATCTTCAATTCTGACCGAATCTGGACTTCAATTTATTCCGAGAACATCAAAGCGCTTTGTGGAGCACAAATCATCATCCATCTTTGTTTTCTTCCCAAATGCTATTTGTTTCTTATAATGTAGCGAAAATATGATGATATTGAAGTCTGTTCGTCTGTGCTATAGAGTATTTTTTGAAGTCTTTCGTGCTCGTAAATATGGTATTCGACTAACGTAGCAGTTCATAATTCACGCAAATGTGTTAAAAATCCATCTATTCAGCACTGTCCCATAATATGATGCGAATTGTCTCATTATTGTGACCTCCTCTAATAGTGTGTCATTATATGATTTTCTACAACATTTAAGATAACCCACCTTTTATTGGTTTACATGGAATAATATGCATATGCATATGCGATGATTGAGAATAATTTCCGTCGATTAGAACATGATCGATCGATCTGTGTTCGTTCGTCAGCTGATCTCCAAGTGGATTTGTGGATGTCTTTACGGGAAAGAAGGAACTTCGGACCACTAAATCACGGGCGGCCGCAAGGTTCACGAATCGTTGGCCGGTATACTTCGATGAGGGCATTTCGGGACAATTACTGGTCTATACATTTCATCCTACTTGTGCGTTCCAGGGATGCCAGATAGTATTTCAAAATCTCGTGTAAGGAACATTGAAAAATGTCTACATATGTCTGTGGCTGAAAATATTGCCAACAGATTTGCCTGAAGAATAAAGGTGATGTAGTAGATTATTTGAGAGCAAGGTCAGGAATGGTTAATTCACAAAAATAAGGTTAACTAAAACTCTCTAATACTAGAGTTTCTTAAAGCTTTGTTCGTTTACATTTACTGTTTCACAACTATCATAAACCATCTGGAGAATCTCTTATTTTTTAAGAGTCTTGGCCTTTTCAAATTTGCATATAGGGTAGGAAACGACTTAAGCACCCCAAGATCCTATTCCAAGCACGGAGTAAACGTTAATCTACAACGCTCATTTTTTTGCAGTATGGTGCTCCGGGCAGTGAAGGGTCTTGGGGTGCTTAAGCCGATTCCTACCTTTCTTCGAGGTCCTTCCTATTTTGTTGCAACTAACGTATGGATTAAAAAAATTGACTGTTTTTTGCGGTTCTGTATGCGATTACACTTCCACCAGGTTGCGAATCCACCTGTGTATCGCCAATCGTAGCACCCCTAGTGTGTACGAGAAAAAAATACAACGTTATCAATTACTCAAATGGAGCTCTTTCCATCGTGGCTTTCAGTGAACAAAGTTGTCTACTTCATCAAGGAGTATCTCACAAAGAAGAATGTGTTCTTTTGGGTGGACCTGACCTCTGCTCATTATGCCAAGAGATCACTGAAGGAGGTAAATCGACTGAAGAAAAACGTTTTAATGAAGACTACCAACCCTCAGAACGTTTACCAGCTGCGACCGATAGAAAATGTTTGGTCGAACCTCAAGTGGAGGATATAGTCCAATAATTTCGTGTCCAGAAAGGAGACGCTTAACCTAAGTAAGAGCCTAAGTAAGGTTTCGGTCAACTGCTGTACGGCCGCGCGGCAGAGCTTTAAAGCATTTTTGTAGAAAGGTCAATAAACGTAGGATTTTAGGAAACTTGATTAATGCATGATCTTTTGTTGTTGTTGTTGTTGTTTTGCATCGCTATTGAAAATCAGTTTTTTTAATGCATTCGTAATCTGAAATTTTTCAATTTATATACTTAAGTCTTGAAACGTTTTCATACGTAGGACTACGTCTTTGTTTCCAATACAGGGAGTCACGTTGCGAGTACGAAAAATTTGAAGCGTCTCGAAATGTGCTTAGGGTTTGAACGTTAATAACTAATTCATTTCCTGTTCGAATTTCAAAATCTTTACACCAATCTATTTGAAATATATCTACGCATCAATTTTTATATTGAAATTAAAGGATTTTCAACATTAAGCTTTTGTTAATAACGTAAATTCAAGGTTATGTCTGATAATGTCGATTTTTCCGTTTAAATTTAGCAAATGCACAGTATAGTCCTAGTACAGACTTCATAATTAAGTAAGGAACGGTTTCTTGGCAGCCATGAATAAAATATAAGGGGTACACCTTCGCATTTTGATTAAGTTGTTCAGCAGTCGAGGAGCTGTGCAGAGCAAGATCTGCTGTAGAAACGCGACAACCAATCTACCAACTTTGTACTTGATCCGGTTGAGTCCAACGCGTAGACATGCCTTGTAATTGACAGAGGTACTCCTTCCTCCATCTGTCGCCAGAAATGCTGTAAACGCTGTTGTACAAGCTGGTATTGCTTCATGCGATTCGGTGTTACCGACCGTAGATCAGGTTCAGGACGTGACTGCAAGGAACAGCCAACCAGGAAATGTGCTGGGGTAAGAAGCTCAAGATCTTTTGGATCATTCGACATCGGCGTCAGTGGCCTGGAATTCAAGCAGCCTTCTGCAACGTACAAATATCTTCGTGTGAAACCGGATTAGAACCGATGACGCGCAGAATGTGGTGTTTAGCAGATCGCACTGCAGCTTCCCACAATCCACCGAAATTCGGGTAACCGGGAGGGTTAAAAGTCCAATTGATTCCTTCGTTGACGCAAAGTCTGAAAATGTCTGTGTCTGATGATCTGTGTCTTTCCAAAGGTGAAGGAATTCCAGCAACTGGTTTCGGGCTCCAACAAAATTCGTACCGTTGTCCGAATATAAATCGGTAGACCTTCCTCTGCGGGCGATAAATCGTCGAAATGCTTGCAGGACTCTCGGTTGACAAATCCTACACTAGTTCCATGTGCACTGCTTTCGTACACATGCACCCAAAAATGGCCACGTAGGCCTTAACAGCCTTACGAGGGGCTGATCGTAAATAGATCGGCCCAAAGTAGTCCACTCCGGTTTTGGAGAACGGACGAGAAATCGTGACCCTTGACATCGGTAACTCGGCATCAACCTAAAGCATCGTAGACATTCCTAAGCAACCTGTTTGCAATGTTCCTTCCTCCGAGAGGTCAGTAGAGTTGCCGAACCGTCCCGAGCAGAAGTTGCGGACCAGCGTGGAGCAACCGAAGATGATAATGCTCGAAGATATTCCTGGTTAACCGATGCTTTGCTGGCAGAACCATAGGATGTTTGGCTCGTCCGAATGACGGGAACGCCCACCAACTCTTAAAATACCGTTCTTGCAAATGTATGGGTGATACCAGCGAAGTGGAGACCTTCTACAAACTGGTTCTTTCTTTCGAATGACCCGAAGCTCATCCGTAAAACCCTCTTCATGTACCTTCCGTATCAGCGTATATTCTGTTTTCCTTAGCTTCTTCTGCCTTAAAAAATCCAGTGAGACGATCGTATCAATCGTAATATATAGCGATGCGACGAATCAGCACGACGCTGATTCGTCGCATCGCTATATGGAGCTATAAGAGTTGAAGGCCGAGATCATTTTTTTCGTTGAAATCTGCTGAAACTGTTGATGCTGTGACGGCAACTGCAGTACGCCTTCTTTCATCCTCGCCGTTATCTTCCGGAGCAGAATCTGAAGTCGGCCAGTTGTTACGGTTTGCAGTTAACCAGCTTGGTCCATGCCACCAGAAGTCATCATTGATGATGTCCTTCAGTCCTACACCACTAGAAATCTAGGACAGGACCTGCCAGCTGTTAGTGCAAAAACAAGACCATTTACCTGTCAAAAAAGACCGTTTTCTATTGGTCGCTTTGACAACCGCCTCTACCGCCTCCGTCAAATTATGTTACAAGCAGGCAGTTTGTTGTTGGTTTGGCGGTGTTGCTAGTAGTCCTGTTTTTTCACTTTTTTCGTTTGTGACAATTCACACCAAATTTTTATTGCTGGAAAACAGCAAAGTTTTGTTGATTTTTTTGTGCTGTAATTTCAGCAATGCATACAGCAAAACCAAGATTGCTGATCAACCAGCAAAACTGATATTCAAAAAAGTGACAGCTCTTATACTGAGCCTGCAGCAAAATGCTCACAATTTGCCGAATAAACCAGCAGCAGATCAAGACAAATACTTTTGCTGTATTTTCGGCAAATTACAGTATTCGCTGAAAATACAGCACAGCTAATGTTTTGTTTTCTTTTTTGTTTTATAAATAAAAAACTCGTTTTCGGCTTATTTTTCAATTGATTAAACTAAGCTTTTATTTATTTTAGTTGTAAAAGAAACCCATGTTTTACAATCGATGTGAAAATTAAAACAATTTTCTCGAGTGAATTCGCAATCTTTGTTTGCCCTTTGTTTATGCATTTTGCACCACGTGATGGATTTTTTCTCTAATAATGAGCATTAAGCGTTCCTAAGGAAATAACATCAATCAATATACATAAATTCACATTTTGTTATTATACTTACGTTTGGGTATTTTTGGATATAGATGTGTAAACTTGCCCAGTATTACATTCATACTCCAAGCACCGTAATTGACCTTTTTAGGAGATGGAAACATTCCGGTGAAATATAGTTGAATCTAAAACTAAGAACTCAATTTGTAAAACAAAGAGACACGAAAGCTTCATTCGTTTTTATCAGCAATCCATCAAACTGACAGGCAAAATAGTTTACTGGTCTTTGGTAAATATTAGTTACTGATTTACAATCAGTAAGAAAATATTTGCTTATTTTCGGTATATAATACTGGATTCCATAAAATGTCAAAAAGAATGCTGGTTAACAGCATAAATGTGAATGCTGAAGGATTTTCAGTTTTTTGTTTAAGATATGCTGGTATATCAGTAACAAGTGTTTTGCTGATGTGTTTCATGCAAAAACCATTGATGGAATCAGTTAAGATTATTTGGTGTATAGAGCAAATGCGGAAATAACAATTCACTTTTGCAGTGGATTATTTTAAATCAGTTCGAAATGAAGTGCAAAGCGAAAAAATGTGATCGCAGAGCCGTGTCACATTCGGGTCTCCGTTTTCATCGGTTCCCGAGAGATCCAATCGTTCGCCGAGAGTAGGTGAAGGCCTCCATTGGGAACGCATGCGAGAAAGACATTCTCTTGCTCAAGCTTTCTCCAAACAGCAGAATTTGCAGCGTTAGCATCAATGAAATTCAATTAAATCTTATCAATTAACGTTTAGTATGATGCAGCTTCATTTCCCGAACGACAAAAGAAAAAAAAATATTTACTTTATTTTCAATAGGATTACTGTGTAAACATATCTGGCAACATTGTAGCGACTCCCGTATCATAGCAATCATAAATTTATAAGAGGTCATCTCTCTCTGAGCTGACAGGTCCTGTCCTAGCTAGAAATCAAATCACCAAAAATGTAGTGCAGCCTTGAAGATTTGTTGCTTGGCGTACCTTTACGAAGAGCTGGGTGGCGAGTAATGCTCCGCACAGTTCCAGTCTCGGAATGGATTGGCTTTTCAGAGGAGCTGCCTTGGATTTCGTCGATAGACCCTCATCTTGACTCCATACGTAGATACAAGCGCCGTATGCCTTATTCGATGCATCCGAAAAGCAGTGGATCTCCACCTTCACTGCGTTGGGCATGATAACGGCTGGTCCCAATCCAACTTTTTGCCTTTTTCGTACTCCAATGACCATAAAAGCTGAATGGAAATCATCTTTGCGGCTGTCGTTGAGACCGACAAACCTGACGATCGATCAATGCGATAATCGACAGTACCTTGCGTTTAGTGAGTATGTCATCGGAGTTGACCATCGGGGGGACCATCGCATTGGAAGCGGAAGACGTCCTTACAGGGTAGCCAAGTTAACCCTAAAGCCTTTACTGACTAATCTGGATCAAGATTGATACCGTATGCCTGACGATTTGCTAGATTGTCATCGGAGATAGTGTGCAGGACCTCTGCACAGTTGAATGCCCATTTCTTGAGGCGAGAGCCACCGTTTCTTGTCATCTCATCCAGTTGATTCTGCAATTTCTTGGTTTCCTCCAGGTTATCACAACATCTGATAACATTGTCCATGTACGTATCCTCCATGATTGCATGCACTGCCAGCGGGTACCGTTCTCTTTCGTCTATGGCCAGTTCATTCAACGTACGCGTTGCCAAGTATGGAGCTGGTTTTGTTCCGTAGGTTACTGTGTTAAACTCGTAAACACCTACCTCCTTCAAAGGAGATGGCCGCCATAGAATGGATTGAAGATTGCCGCCATAGAAAAGATTGCAGATTGATCCACAGAATGAACGAGTATTTGCCGGAACATCTTTTCCACATCAGTAATCAACAGAATCTGCTTCGTACAGCTGCGGAGGATGATGGGTCGAAGATCCTGCTGGATTGCAGGGCCAACCAGCAACCCGTCGTTCAACGACAATCCTGCAGCCGTTTTGCAAGAAGCAGCGTCATATACCACGTGGATCTTTGTGGTAGTGCTTGCCTCTTGGATCACCGGAGGATGATGGGGAACAAAACATCGTTTTGTGGGATCTTCCTCATCTTTAACCTTCCGAATATGACCCAATTGCAGGTACTCCTCCATGAAGGCGACGAATTGATTCCGGAGGTTAGCGTCCTTAGTAATCTTCCGATCGGTGCCTAGAAAACGTGAATACAGAATAGCTAGAGAAGCGATACAGAATAGCGCCCTCGCTGTACTTGGCTTGGCTTTACTCTGGAGCTGTCAAGTTGTTACCGGGGTTGGATTTCCATTCCTTTTATCCTGTCCAGCAGTCTCGCTGGAAGACCATCGTACACAGCACTGTTTAGAGTCCTGGTATGAGGACGATGATCAGCCGCCCCTTACATATAGAACATACGCTCAGATTGACCCCTGCACCCTTCAAAGAGGGCAGCCCTTCTTACATGTCGACATATGACCAAGGTTCCACCGGGGTTGGTTATCCAATCTTTCGTAAGGTTACTCATATCCTAGTCAGCAGCACGGGTAGGTAGAAAAAGGAGTAAATGGACAAGAGGCTAGGGTTTACAGAAGGATCTATTTCATACATGTAGGTACGCTATGTATAAGAGGTCTGCATTGTCTAGTCATTTACTCACTTAGTCAAAATATGTGAATGAAAATTACAAATCATTTTTAAATTTGTATTGGAAAATTTTAGCTATTAATGAAAGCATTGCCGATAACTCTCAGCTTATTTAGAGGTTATCATCATTAATTCGTATATTATTTCCGTTTTTTCTTCTCCCTAGTCCTTGAATTGATTTGCTTTAATTGTACTTATCTGAAAACCCTCCTCGGTCCGGATGATCTGGTTCTGATTGGTTCTTCGGTCGTTCAGCAACTAGCTTGTCCTTGTTGGTTGTATTGAACTCCTTTTCCGAAGCAACGCTCGAATTTTATCCTCTTTGTCATTAATTCTCGCACAAATTGCATTACAATAAAGATAAATGCATTTGAATTCGATTCAACGGTTTCAAAACACAAAACACAAAACACGGAGTCCGAAAAACAGGAAAAAAAGTGACAACCAACACCTACTCAACCGTTAGCGGCCTGCGGTTGCTGCGATTCGTATATCAACATGACACTTTTAGCATGGGGTTTGGTGGAATGTGGAATCTAGACTAACATTTGAAAAGGGCGGTATTCCAAAATCACGCAACCGAGAAAACTGGAGGCAAAGATTGGAAAACGAAAATCAAATCCTATTTTCCATAGAAAGCTCCAATGAACCATTTTTTGTGCTCAGATTTTGTATAATAATGCAGTGCTTAACCTTCTCACAAAATTTCTCCAGAAATAGGTTTTATTGAGTTAAAAATTGATAAAAACCAAAATACGCCCTGTTTATTCTTAGAGTGTTATTACGCCTTAGGTTTTTCGCCTGTTAAACAGCCATCACTGGAAATACGCCATTAAGTTATGACATTCTGGCATCTTATTTGTTATTACGCCTACGCTCTTTAGTCACACTAATCAAGTGGCGAAGAATTACGACCCAGTGTTACCATACTAAAACAGTTAATTTAACTTATTAGATGAGTCTAGGTACTACTAGGAATATTAGAGGTAAGAGTTCATTCTATCAAATGAACATTGTTCTTATCGTACTATTTGAATTGCGGATTCTTAATCATGATTTTACAGTCATGGACATTGACAACGCAATGGAACCAAAGCTGTGACATCAAATGAGGAGATTTGTGGGCTGGATCAATTACGGTTTGGAGGATTTTACTCCTGTTCTATGCGTTAAACATAACGTCGCTAGTATATATATAATATATAATGTTCTGCGTATATTTTCGTATTGAGTCCCAACTTTTTGCAAATTAAATTGCATGAATAGCTTTAAATAATACATTTAAAATTCAGTTAAGTTTGTAAAAAATGGATACCATACAGTAAAAGACTTTTGTACCTAATAATTAAAAGATGTTTTATGTATTAAACAATCTAAAGCGGAGTTTATTTCATTTTAATTCACAGCAAACGTATTCCTGTTCTCAATAGCGGCTATGTTACTCTTCATAGTCCAGGTCATCATCGAAATTTGTATCCTCGATCGCAGTCTTCGCCTTCCGACCACGCTTCGGAACAACCAGGCTCTTAAGCATCGCCTCATAATATATCTTATTCCCAACGAAGGGCATCAGCTTCTTAAGATCCATCAGCTTTTCATACGGCAGCGGAATAGGTTCAGATTCCAGTGGATGTAAAAGTGGCAACGGTTCATTGTTTATGGTATCGTTATCACAAATCCTGAATTGAAAGTATTCATCAGACATCATATCAGTTTTATAAAACACGATTCCAGGGCAAGAAGAACGGTATTCAAACATAACCACAGATGTGATTTTCAAAACTTCACCGGCTGAGTTAAGACGAGGTTTCTTGTACCGACTAGACAAACTTTTTAGAGACAAAAGCTGATGTTGGTCGAGCTCTTTTACAACAAGTGGCACCTTCCTTTTTATCTGGCTTATAAAGACAGCCCAGTCTCTAGGCGTTTCGATGTCCAACGAAGTGTTTTTCTTGGCCCTCTCAATCGCTCCGTGAATACTGTCCACCTCCATGTGACTGTGACCACTCACCATAAACTTATGTCTGATAATAACATCTCGCCGATCGTTAAAGTTGTGCTCGGTGATGTAACTCAGCATCATGCAGACAATGAAGTTGAGGTTCTGCCCTCCACAGCGATCAGAATATAAATTTATTAGTTTAACATCAAGGTTAACCGCAAGGAAATCCTTTAAATCTAATAGTAGGCACGAACCGATTTCATTTGCTCCTCTTCGGCCTCGGGATTCATCCCACATATAGCAATAGCCCTTGTTCTTGCCTCGATGCGTTTCGAATACCGTAAGGTTGTATGTATATAACTGTCGTTTATAGAACGCTAATCCATTTCTCAAGTGAGGCGTGGCCAAACATTTCTGTAGATCAAAAGAAAGAGTACGAATTCCGGAATCGGTTTTGGCTGCCGTTACATCCATTTTCTTCTGATCATACATACATTTGGCACGCTTTTGATGTAAAGTCAAGGATTCCTCCGCTTGCAATTTATCAGCTTCATCGCTCACCTGTTTCATGAGAATTTTTAAGCGATCGCACTCTCCGCAGGTGTCAGCTTTTGGCTTTCTAAAGCCAAGATTGAATCCGTTAAAAATAATACGATACGTGTTGTAGTGTACCATAGGCTTTGTATCGTTTTTGCATTTAGCAACGTACATTTCGTACATTTTACTTATATTCAAATCGCTGGATAAATATTTCTTGTTTGTATTCTCCCGTGTATAGTGCGAAAAATATGCTGGAAATGATTTGATGTGCTCCTCAACGTACGTTTTTGCTTCGTGGGTTATCGGGCAACGATTGGTATTGAGCAAGCGCTTGTCGTCAGCTGAAATTCCCATTCCAGAAATTTTTTTCGTAACCAGTACGCGAACTTTTTTCTCCGTCACATCGAATGTATTAAGAAACATTTTCAGGCAAACGCGAACTCGTCCACCGTCTCCAGGAAGGTAATACTTGTACGTGTAAACTCTTCTGGAATTGATTACCTAGAAATAAAAAAGAAGGAAAATGGAATACTCTTGAAACGTGCAATCAATTGAATTTAAATTTTAAATAATCCATAATTAATATATAATCTAAATAAATATAATATTCTTTAATTAATATGATAATCTATAACCTATAATTGTGTATGTTACACCTAAGATTGCAACTAGTGCGCTGTGTTCGCTCAGTAGTGTACAGTACCCTAGTTGTGACGTTAGGTTTGATGCACCCAACAAGATTAAAATTAATTTTCGTGTGTTTCGATTTCCAAGTGCGACACAATACCCATCACCATCAGCTTAGGCTCTAAACTTTCTGTACTAGACTATATGAAGCCCTAATTCCAACAACTTGTTTATCATAACAAAGAGACAAATAAGAGCTTGGCAGTTCAGAAATCGGAGTAACGTATAAACTGGATGACCGCAATTATAATGATGTTTTAAGCCCTCTCCATTCGTAAAATGTTACGTACCGTAGAGACATAATATTGAAGCAGTTTCTAAATGGACGCATTCAATAATTTTTTTAGCATTTCCAATCTTTATTTGTGATATTTCACCACTGCAAATATTAGTATCAAAGATTTAAAGATGATTCCAAAGTTGTGCATCATTTTTCGGAACGCGTTAAATACGATACTTGAACAGTGACCCCACAATCATGGGTCATGCAGAATTATGAATCACTTTCATTTAAATGACACATTAGACTGACCGACTAATAATTGATACTAGGTGATCCATAATTGTGGGGTGAGTGTACGGTACGTAGCTTACGAGCGTTTCTTAGGCAATTCAATATTAAATTAAAATAAGCTAATACTTACTCGATGGCGAGCAACGTATGTCACCGAAACGTGACTACTGAGGAACTGATCTTGCCCTGAAGCTTTTAATTCTAGCAGATTTTTCAACAATGTTTCTCGAAGCTCATTACTGAATTTTTCAGCACATTTGCGCTTTAAACAGTCGCAAGAATCCCGCACCATCCGAGCTGGTACCCTGGTGCCATTTTTTTGAATGTACGCCAATCCCTTTTCCTTGAGTCTCTTGTTGGTCAATTTCTTCGTTACGTCAACGGCAGATTCAGCCTCATCCTGATCTAGTTCGGCGAAGCCCAATTCATCAAAATGAACTTGGTCTTTATGGGTATCTGAAATGATAATGATGGTTGATTGAAAATAAGCATAAACGGATTGCAAATAATGCAATTGCCACAAAGGTAGGTCACACTTTTAACATTTTAAGACAGAAATCATATTAAAATACAATCGTTATCAGACTGAAACCGCAATGTGGCATCATTAAAAAAACGCGATATGAGCTAACCGTTAGGAAGTTGAACTACGGAACATTTTTGAGTGTTATATCTGCATAGCGTGCAGCACCTTATTCTGCCGAACCTGTATCTAATTAATACAAGATTGTTGGGCAGGATTAGTCACCAGTTGAGCAGAATAAAGTGCGGTCACGGTACATACTTACTACTACCCACTGAGACAAAATCTCCAAAATGTAGCAAATGTGTTCGCCGACTGCCGGTGAACATATTTGCAACATTTTGACGATTTTGCCTTAGTGGGTATGTATAGTTTTCATAATACAGATCTGCTGTCCAAAATGACGTAACACTTGGAGGAGGCAGAGGGTTTTAAAAATCGTGACGATCTATACAAAATAAATTATTTTGATACAAAAACTTGACGAAGGGGGGGGGGGGGGAGAGGTTAAAAGGGGCCTTTTTCGTGACGTAATTAATGGATCTTCGCTTATGGCAATTAAAAGCATTGAAAAAGACCAAATTACCTTTCAAACGGTCTTCATCCTCAATTGATTGATTCCGGTATGGCTCAAAATACTCGAATATCGAGAAATCATTTAGCAAGCTCGCATCTCCTTGCGGGACATAGTCTTCGTCATCATCATCGTCATCATCACATTGCAGATCCCATTCAGTGGCGGAATTTTCTTTGCCACGACATCTTACAGGAGACCCGGCAGGTAACGCGTTTGAGTCATTGGAATCGTTCTGTGACAACGGAACCTTGCGCTTCATCCCAACATCAGAACGAGATCCTTAAAAAGAGTTGGTTGATATTATTATAAAATATTACAGTTAAGGCAGGGCTTTGTTATCTACGTTCACTTTGGCTAGCAAGCATGACAGAGGGCTGATGACTTGGGAGAATTAGTTACGATAATATAGGATCACTATTAGAACTGACATGGAGTGGGAGGCGATAGATCATTACGTAACTTTTCGTTACATAATTAGTGAACTGCCACTCAATAAATTGTACATCTCAACATACCATCAATTGGTGAGATTCTTTTGACGCCTTTACTTCCATTGAGTACTGGTAAATTGTTTTCTGAGTCCGCAGAATTAGGTATATGGCCTTGAAATTGTCCCCTTGCAGGGGATGGTGATTGTGTTGTCAGCCCAGCTGTAAGAATTAGATAAATTGATACAACTAACCTAATAAGTGAGTTAATTAGGGCAAAACTTACATATTTTACGGCGGCAGGTGAAGTCGAGGGCACGTTCGATCTTCGGTGTACAACTTTTTGGTTGTGATGTTCCCACTACCAAATTTAACGGTTCGACTTCTGCGTTACGGATGGAGCAATCAAGAGGAGATTCTTCAATACGAGACATCGATAAATCCAATGGTTGTAAATTTCTTGGGTCTCCATATTGAGAAATAGGCGTCGATGATAGAACATCAGCAAATGATACAAACGATTCATCCATTCGTGACAAATCTAAAGGCCTGAGATCATGAAATCGTTGTTCGCTGAATGCTGAATCTGTAGCCGAATGAATTCTTCTCGGAACTGCACGGAAGGATTCTGATGATGAGTTAGCACCATTGGCACTGGTATAGAAGAAATCTGTCGGGGGAGGTTTTGAAAAACAAATCTTAACAAATGGATCGGTTTGTATTGAAAGTTCTTACCTTTCGGGTCCGTAGTAGATGCTAGCGGTGCGGTATCCATGCGATACGTTTCGACGAACGGAACGTCAAAAACGGATCGTTCGTGCGTACCACCCTGCCTTATGTGGTTTGAATGGGTGCATCTGCCGGAGGAATTAAATTTGGACTCTGTTGGACCTGCATGTGAAGGAGTTGAGGGAATATGAGGGTTCCCATATATAACCTCATATGCACTCAAGCTGAACTCCGTACCGTCGATAAAACCCGCTGTATCCGTTGTCGCTTCTAAAAATTATATCCGCGTTAAGAACACATTTGAACTGTACTTACTTGATAAATTTTTGGCACTTACTTGATAGATTCTCGGCACTTTTTGGCATTTTCCGATTTGAACTTGTTTTCTTCAGCGCGAAGCAAATTCAAGCTCCATGAAACATTATCCATAGCAACCTATCGACGGCGTAACAACGCTCAATGGAAATCAACAACATTATCTCCACGGCGTAATTCCAATTTAAATTTATAACGGGCGAAAATATGCGGCGAAATAACTTCTACTTAGTGATTAAGGCGTAATGGTTATTTCCAAGTTTTAATAAAAATAAAGTTATATTTACGCGTAAAATCCATAAATACATATTTTAAGCTTAAGGTGGAATAAGTATGTGATGATTAGAATAGTGTTTGCATAAAATATTGAACTATTTGCCAGGATTTGAAGCAAACTGAAAACAAGTGGCGGAACAGCTAAATAACTAGAACAATGTATGATTCGGAAGAACGCCATAAATTATTTTTCTTGTTTAAGAATGTGCATAATTGATTTTAATATCATTGTCAAGGTAAATTAGTAGTTCTGAAATTGTTCAATCTAAATATAATATAATATGATTTGTTTACATTTTGGCTCTTCCGCCCTTTTCAAATGTTAGTCTAGGAATGTGGAATTAAAAAGCACCCCTAGAAGTGATTTTTCAAATCATCTTTGTTTGAAGGCGTGGCCCACTAAGATTGCTCAGCTTTTTATTTTGAAATATAAGCAATGAAACAGTGTTTAACAACTTCACAGTAGAATGATTTTAGACATGTTATAAAATAGGTCAATCAAAGCTGTTTGCTATTTGTTGTGAACAAAATTTTCCTAATTCATTTTTTTCCTGTAATAAACGAGAGCACTTCAATTCCAGTAATAGGTACCAATTCCAAGAAAAAAAGTAATACTGCACTTCTGCTATAATCTCGAAACAACTAAATGGAATATAAATTTACTATAACTACCGCCCAACCCAACGTCCCCGGCTCGACAGCTCGTTCACAGTGAAATAAATCAAACCAACACAATGCCCAAAGTGGAGGGGAATTGTTCATGTTCCGGTGTGTTGCCCTCCCCTCTTCCCTCATCTCCCTTCTTTCCCACCGCCCCTGAAAATTGCTGGAGAAACTACACTAAAAATTACCGACTCTGCTGCAGAGACAACCAACAATTGTCGCAACATTTCCGCCATCAACCCGCACTACTCAGCGATTCGTTTAATGTACCCCCCTCCCCTACCGACGCCTCGTACAGTGCGCCAACTACATGGGTGGAGTAATTTATATGCGTTTCAGTATGTATCTAAAATTATAAATTGTAAATTAAAACATAAAGTTTAATAACAAAGTTTTTCACAGCCGATTACGCTGCTCATCCGCCTTCGGGATTATGGCTGGTAGTTTCTTTTCGTGATCGGGGTAGGGGGGGGGGGACTGGCGGCAAGGAAACAGATTGGTCAGTTATTGTACCGTTCGGGTTGTATGTGGGAGGAATTTCCGTTCCACATTTGGAATGGGGGGGGGAGGGGTTAGAGAAATATGAGAAATGGACCACGAGTTATTAAATCCCTTCTGGTGAAGCAATCCGGTGCAGGGGTGCAATGAGCTTTGGGAAACGACATAAATGAGATTTTTGGTTTCAGTCCAAAGCCACTGACGCATGCAATTAAGTGAAAGTTTCGTTGCTACTACGAATTTACGGTTCAAATTCAACCCTGACGGCGATGATGAGGTTGCGTCCTCTGTGCAACCGAGCGAAATCAATATTTTCTCTCATTCTTAGTAGTTATCCTAGCCCTTTATTAAATCTATAATGATCCATCCTGGTCAGCTCGAAGGCAGCAGGCATCCCAGCTAGGCGGGAAGAATATTAGTTCGAAAGCAAAGTCACATCCAGACATCCAGCGGAGCGATTGCTGCAGAATCCTGCCAAAGTATTTCTCCTCGAAGGGACTGGGGCAGGAGGGGACACGGGAAAACTATGCGGTTCACATAAATATGAAATAAAATGGAGTATTAGATTAAGTTCCTCGCTGGCCGTTGTCAGACAAGATTGGAACTGGCTGCTACAAGACCGAGACCACCGAAAATGAGCGGGTAGTCCCGCCGCCAAACTTTCCGTTGTTCGTGTGCTGAATGTATCTTTTGCTGACTGGTCGAGACCCTCCTCCCCGGACCCCATTCCTTTTTGGCCGGAAAGTTATCCACTATGGTTAGTTGAGAAGGTAGAAGAAGCAATTCCCTGATTTATGTTTTGTGTATTTAGTTAAATGGCACTTCTGTCTATATTTCGTGTTCGCCAGTATAGATGAAAGCTTTTATACGATTTCCACCGGTTCGTGATGGGGCCGGGGAGGAAGCAGGGGCCGAGAATTTCATTTTCCGGATTACAATCCCGTTCGGCAGGGCTTTTCTCCTGGTTTGGTATAATGATGAGGGTGGAATTATTCGGCGGTCGGGGCTTGAGGCGAGTTGAACAGGAGGTGGAATTTTTAATACCTTATGCAAGGGCTTACAACGGGAGAGCGGATGATGGAACAGCGGAACAAGGAACAGCCGTTGTAACAACTAAATCGTTTTATATTTAGTCGTAAAGTTTTTGGCTTTCGGTATTGTTACCGTCTTGCCACTTCCGACAGGCGCTTCGGTCAGCTTAGATATTGTATATATTTCCGCAGATGATTAGTATGTGGCAGAGAAATAATGAATTACGAGCAAGATTTGCAGTTAGACTGCGCAAAACAAAAAAAGTCGACAACGGTCTTAATTGGAAAAGTTGCGCCGATATTGGAAATGTTTTGGAGGGTTTATTGAGAGAGAAATTTTGTTGTTGATTGTTTAATTTATGACCCAGAGGGGTGGAAAGTTTACTCTTACATCAGCAGCTTGAGGATATCATCAATTTATTGATTTGGAGGGTTAGATTAGGCGAGCTTTAGAAGGCCCATCTTTTATTATTTTTTCGTTGACCAAAATACACCCAGTATGATCTCGGTTTTGATGGCAATTCCGAACACTAAAGCTAAAAATATTTCTAATGCTATCATAAACCTCAATTTTATGGACCCAAATTAGGACAATCCGTCACCAATAAATCATCAGAAATTTGTCCTAAATAAGTTATAATACACCTAATGAAGTTTGTCCCTACCCAAGTAACATTGCTTAAACCGTCCAGCTTGAAGAGGTTTTATTAAAGTTTTATGAAAGCCACTAGAAATAATTTTGGTTTTATTATAGCAGCAAGAGGAGCCAAAAGGTTTCAAATTTTAGTCACGTTTATGAAATCCTACACAGCGATACAACGATCTTAAAACCTCGTCATCTAAAATCCATTCTACTCCTGTCAGAGGTTTTATTGTGACTTTATAAACTCGTAAAATGCTGTTTTGATATGCCAGACTCATATTATCTTATTATGGTCAGTTGGAAAAGTATTTTAAAACCTTTTTGCCTCCAGTAAATGCATAAATCGGCAAATTGGCATTAAACGAAGACATCAAATAACCAAATTGTTTTATAGTAGCTATTGCGAAGATAAATTTGGCTCCTTGGCAAAACTGTGATTTCTTCCAATCACCAATCTAACCTTGATGAATTCCATAAATTTCCAGGAAATTCATGATTAATTTATCGAATAAATTTGTTTCAATTTTGTGTTTGTTGTTGTTATCTCGCATAATTTCCGAGGAATCGCAGCAAGCGCTGCCCGCGGACGGTTGTGTTTTGCGTGAGCTGTCACGTTTTTATTGTTCGTTATAAATCGGTGTGAATTTGCGAATGCTGTTCGGATAGACTAGCTTATCTAGAATTTAAAAAAATCCAGGGTGTAATAATTTCATAGAAAGTTCGATTTTGTAAAAGTGATTCCGTATGAAATGTGGTACCGATATGGCTAGGAGCACGTTTTCAGCAAAACTGGAGAAGTTTCGTTTCTGGAATTGAACTCAAAAGTGTGGTGCTGGTGGACTTTGTATGGTCAGATTCCTGTACAATTTCTGAATCGAGACGAAGAAGCGCCATCAAGGTAAGTAAACGTCCATTGAATAGTTAATATTATATTTCAATGTTCTTGCCCATTGCTCCATGTAAAATATTCCATAGTTGCCATAGAGACGCATTATTTTTTATTCTCGCTCCGCGGAAATATTTCAAAAATAGAATCATTTTTGCAAAAAGCTTTGATGATCCAGCATCGTAGCTTTCCTCTCAATTGTTTGCTTTATTCAAAAAGTTGGGTGAATATTTACGTTACTCTTTTCTCATAAATTTGTTTCCTCTTTGCTTTTATTTCTTTGGTGACATTGGTGATGAGGAGTGACTCTTAGTCGGAATACTTTTTGTGGCATCCGGATTCCTTAAACGTATGTCAAAGATACACCTGGCAGGAGTCTCAATTTCCAGGTTCTCTTCGCACCGTGCCCAGGATGTACCTTGTTTGAGTTGGAACTAAATAGTCAGCTAGGCTAGGTGACTTATTCACCAACATGCAAAAACGCCTCGACCCGTGCCCGTTACGATCTAAATTGACAGCCGGCAATGGCGAATCTGAATCTGTCTTGACAAATAACGCAAACGTATTAATCCAATTAGCGCTATTGAATAATGGATCACCCGCCAATGGATTGTGTACCTTGAAATTATATTATATATTTTCCACTTTCATTGAGGAAGGTCCGTTGATATAGTCATACAGTGAGGGGAGGGGGTTTGGGAAAACGTAACGATCCATACAAAAAAATTTGAAGGTCCATACAAAAAACGTGACAAGGGGAAGGGGTTTATAAAAGTCATTTTTTGAGTGATGTAATTAATGGACGTTCCCTAAACATAACATCAGCGTGCTCTGTAGATATAATGACTGCTTAAAAACCATGTGACAGGAGGAAGAAGCACCATGAGAAGAATTAGAGTCTCATTTCAGCAATAATTTATATTTCTTTTATTTTCAGCATTGCATATTGATCTATTAAACATTTTTTTTCGTATTTGAAGTTACATAACATATGGTCTTCCATAGCCAATCGGTAAAGCGTGGAATAACCGAAGTCTAAGTTTAAATAAGATTGACAAAACAATATATTCCTGAGTCATTTCATTTTTACTGTGCATAACAAATGCGATCCTTCCATTATATGCTATATGTTGTTCCAAAATTCAGGTATTTGCCGGTTTCTGTTATGCTCTAGGATGCATAAAAGCATTATATTTTACGCGGCATAGCTCGGAGCGTATGATACCATGTGTCCACTCATTCTTCCTGTCCTGTAGATTCTAGGAATGCGTTGCGGTTCAGGTTTGTTTGTTTGAAACCAGCTCGTTTTATAGTTTCTTTTTTTGAGGTTGATGTTACGTAGGGGGCATGGCCGCTTTGACGCTTGTTTTGAGTCATTGACATGCTGCAAGCATCAATATTGAATGCAAAAATAAGTCGACGTCATATAGCCCAGTTTTTTCCAAGATGCTTTCTCGAACTGGCTGCGTTTTCATTATTAGATTAGATTACATTGGTGATCAACTAGTGGATGCAAGGAAATGGAACAGTACATCGACATTTTAAATATACTATATTTTATATATAATTTCAGGTCATCCATGGAGTTTCCAAGTTTTGAAAAGTAATTTTATAAAAAAATTCTCGTGGCTATCATACATTGTCTAAGCTTTAAGGTTCATAATAGATACGCAAATACTGCTACAATTGCAGCGGTACAACGATCTGGAGACATGTGTAATTGTTGTCATCATTTTCCATAAGAAAATCCCTTCACTATATTTTATATACTATTCTATATTCCATGTTGATTTTACATTTTTATTACTTTTTATTACTATCATTACCATTTTTTTCATTACTTGGATTTATTTGAATAACATTTTATTATTTTAACCTCGGAGCGTATGGTACGGTATGACCACGCATCCTTCTCCTCATGTAGATTCAAAATGCGTTGTGGTTCAAATCTATTCATTTGAAATCAACTCATTTTTAGAATCATCTTTTACGCGGTTAATGCAACGCAGTAGGCCTGGCCGCTTTGATGCTTGTATCATGTCCTTGATATGCTGCAAGCCTCAATATAGACAAAAGAATAATTGGGCGTCATCTAACTCAATTATTTCCAGGATGCTTTCTCGTACTGGCTGCATTTGTATTAGATTAGATTAGATTAGATAAGGTTATCTCGCATAATTTCCGAGGTGCATTAATTTTCGGCTCTTATCGTGGCAATATTCACCATTGAACTAATTTCGCATATGATTTGGCGCATGATTCAATTTTCTTTGGATGGTTTGATTTCAAAAACAAATGTCAGCAACACTAAAACTTTTTTCTAAGAAATTATTTACTGTTAAATGAATTAGTAGAGCAAACTATTGAACAAAGCAGAACAACAAAAACCAACCACGAGATCACCGTGAAGTTTGACAACTGTGGCCATTTGCTGGTTTTGATGGCTGCCAATAGGTTTTATGAAGGTTGTAAATACATATTTTATACAAGAAGCATAAATGGGGTGTTGATGGACAAAATAGTGTTGAATGTGTGTGTGTGTGTGTGTGTGTGTGTGTGTGTGTGTGTGTGT
The DNA here is from genome assembly GCA_034211315.2 of Aedes japonicus. Lineage (NCBI taxonomy): Eukaryota > Metazoa > Arthropoda > Insecta > Diptera > Culicidae > Aedes > Aedes japonicus. The sequence continues at coordinate 99,368 of JASCZW010000561.1, forward strand.
GTGTGTGTGTGTGTGTGTGTGTGTTGTGTGTGTGTGTGTCCAATCTAACACTCATTGGCCGGCAATGGTATTATGGAAGAAATCTGTTTACAGCAATCCCTCAAGTGGAACCATTGGAAGCAGCTTTAATCCGAAAGCTACAAAGTTATAGCTCTACTGCTGATCCAGCTACCCATTTAAGAATGTCTGGAGAGTCACGCCCATTCCAGGGTTACTTTCACATACAATAAGCCCCGCATGTAAACATTACCGATATTATTTGGATAAGGGCACTGCAACACACTTCCAGATTTGGAAATGTTAAATTACCAAACCAGGCACGTATTTGGTATTATTTAAAAAAAAAACATTAAATTCTTTACTATAGTGGCTTTTAGCCTCCTGCGCTGGTTCGCCAATATTTAAAAATGAGGTTATTGTTATATACTTATTGTCAAATACATCTCACCCATGCAAGGTTGCGGCTTATCATTTTTGACTTATCCATATTCATTTGCCGATAGCTCTTCTCAGAAGCTCAATTTCAAAATATAATGTATGATGAACTTATGATGCTTGAGTAGACCTACAACTTGGTCTAACAATACATAGCTCTATCTCTTATATCTGAGGAATAAGAGCGTATATTCGCAGTGATCTTCGCGATGATATTCGCGGTGAAGATCACGCGATTATCATCGTGAATATCACTGTGAATATACGCTCTTATGTCGAAGATATAGGAGTTAGAGCAAGGTACTGTTAAACAAAGTTGTAGGTCTACTCATGCACTACAAGTTCATCATACATCATACTATCAAATCGACCCTCTGAAAGGAGATATTGGCAATTGAATATGCCTGAGTCAAAAATGATAAGCCGCAACCCTGCACCCATGGCCGCTTCCTTAATTACTAAACATGTAAATTCTCACCGTTCATTCGTAATTAATTTCATGCACTCGCGACAAAATAAGCTCAAAATTTAACGTTGCTGAGCCGCCCGGTAGAAGCAACCTGTATAAGAAAACTCTGTACACCACGTGACGAATGCATCTGAAATTATGTGGCAGCCTTTCACCCGCCCATGCGCGTTGTCTTCGTTTGCTGCTTCTGACAAGCAAATGGCCGTTTTCTACATGCACTGGTCTCCTTTTTTTCACTCCACACTCTGCCAATAAACAAATCCTCGCTATAAGACGACTCTATATCGATTCACTTGTGACAAAGCGGAACAACACTCACACTTATTAATTTATGTCCGGTCTTCATAATACTACCATTAATAAACAAAACTAAGTTGATGTAACTCTACTTCCGGGGTGCGGGGCGAAGCACAAAAAACAAAAACAAAAACACTGGAAAATACTACCGACACTCTCACATTTTGGGAGGGAATCGATTGTATTCACTACGTCTTTCCCAAATCACGCGGATATTTGATGTTTTCACTGTTAGTTAAAGTTAAATTACGAATTATTGTTTGATTTTTTTTTTCGCGAAAACGACGCAGCAAAAACAAAACACGTCAGTTTCAAATCATGGCTTGCTGCGATCAAGTCTTGGTGGACAAAACAGTGTTGAATGTAGTTAAATCAACAAAGCCGCGAGGAGTGCTATACGCTTGGAATAAAACTAAAATTGTTACTTGGGTATAGTAACTAAGTACCGTAGAGCGGGGTGACTGCGACCGCCATGTACGATATTAATTCAATTTAAAATTATCCTTCTTCAAGTGCCTAAATTTGTTAAGCTTTGAACCATACATACTCAACATTTATTAGGATATATAAATGCATTTTGTTTTAAGCATTTCTCTATTTCGTTTGCTTTAAAATAATATTTTTAAAAATAATGCTCCTCATGGTACTTTTTACCAAGCCCAACAACAATCATATATTCAAGCAATAAAATGATTTAAAAAAAAATCGACAACCACATTTTCAAATTACTTAAACATTCGTCTCTCTAATCTAATCGGAAAAATATTAATTTTGTATACATAAACAAATTAATAAATAAAAAATAATATTTTGATCTAAAATTAAGAGCAAACGAATAAACGCGACAACCTTCTCGAAGTGTTATACTACCTTCCAAGCTGTCAAAGGCACTTATTCTGCCGTGAATCGCATATCAGTACGCATAGTATTTTCTTGAATTCCTATCCATATGGGACGGATATGCAATTCACAGCAGTGTTGGCGTCCTTACACCGGTGTAGTACCGAATTAAAAACGACATGAGTGAGGTATTTCTGTTTGTCTAATATTATGGTGAACTACTAAAAATTGCAATGGATGGGTCGCTCATAAACATAAACCTGCTTTTAATGGAAGGGTGCTTTGGGAATTGTGATAATCCATACACAAAATTTAAGGTCCATAAAAAAACATGACAAAGGGGGAGGGTTTTGAAAAGGGTCCTTTTTTGCGTGACATAATTAATGAACGTTCCCTTTGGGGAATGCTCCACCCCTGTGCTATTCGGGAGAAATCTGCATCAAACGGTTTGCATCAAATTTGGTGCTTTTTTATTCATTTAAGCACTACAAATGGATAAAATTGATTTTGATCGAAGTCACCCCGTTATTGAAAATTGGCTGCGAGAATTGAACAATTTTTTTTAAAGTTCTTCTGACATAATAATTTTTTAAAATTTTTGTGTAGTGTTATACTGCAGATACCAGTACTGGTTTAAAAAATGTAAAACAAAATTTTAAAAATAATTATCATAGCAAATTTCAAGAAATAGTTCAAAAAGTGATCGAAGTCACCCCGTTTTACGGTACTCATCAGTTTGTACAATCATAAGAGCCGTGGTTATTGTTCAGTTATTATGATAAGGAAATGAATCATGTGGAGGTAATGAATCACCTTGTTTTTGATCAAAGAAATTATTTCCTTTATCCGTCATAATCAATTTTTTTTCTGAAAATTGAGAAATTATAGTGCTTTTGACCGTAATTAATATTCAAAGTGTACTAAAATGATTCAAAACGGGGTTTGCTTACTGAAAGGGTAATATTGGTGCATTCAAGTTTAAAATACAGATCAGCGCATTCGTATAGAAGAACCAAACGGAACCCATCCATCTCTGCACAATGTCAATCGAGTGCGAGGCCGTTAGCTACCTCCACGATGGATTCGCCATGTACCTCTAGGGTAATTTTGTCTGCGAACCCGACGATCTTCACCCCATTCGGGAACTTAAGTCGCAATACCTCGTCGTACATCATGTCCCATAGCACCGGACACAGGATCGAACCTTGTGAAATGTCTCAGTTGATCTGGATACCTCCTACCTGACCCCGCTCTGTATTGTACACCAGTATCCGATTCTGCAAATAACTCCACAGAATCTTGTACAGGTATCCAGGAACATGAAGGTGTTGGAGTGAGTTGCCGATGGCCTCCCAACTGGCGCTATTGAACGCATTTCTTACGTCCAAGATGACCATTGCACAGTAGCAGACTCCATGCCTCTTGCGCTGGAGTTCTATCTATGTCGTCTCGGTGACGGACAAAATGGCATCCACCGTCGACTTGCTTTTCGGAAGCCAAATTGGTTGTTCAACAGAACACCACAGAGTACTTTGTCAGTCTGCTAAAGATTACCCTTTCGAGCACCTTATCCACCTTGTCCAGCAGGTTTGCCTGTCTTCGGTAGCAATACCAGAGTCTGAATTTTCTTGACCTCTGGGAAGACGCCGTGGTTCAGGCATCTTTTCATCTCTAATCTGAGCATTTCGGAAGCCAACAGTGAAGTGGAGTTCCATAACAACTAGGCGTTACAGCAGTCGATCATCGTTGATACATGGACATAAATAGATAAGACCCGGTAGCCAATTTCGGGAGAGTAAGTTTATTGGGAAGGTTATCACCTGAACCCTTTGCAGTTCGGGCCTTGAATTCATTTGATTGCAGCAAACTCGACAAGCTCGATTGAGCTACCATTCAGAAATCATGCTGTTGGCAAAGTTGATCCTCTAGGTCAAACTCTAGCCCGATCGCGGCTGTGGTGCTGCTGCTGATAGTTGCTCGTTAACTGATGGTGGTATTGGGAGTACGCAGATTTTCGCTGTTGGACGAGTGAGGAATCTTGTTGCAGTTTGCAACGTGACTACTGCAGCTTGTGGATTCGTGAGGCTGGTTTTTGTCGATGATGACAACTAGATGAACCTTTTGGCAACGTAGCAGGAGGGTTGCACCACTTGCTGCGTGGTTGTAGCCGAGCGAAGTATTCCACATACCAGTGTTTCCAGACGAGCAATCCTGTTGCAGTGACGAGCCGATCAGAAAATGACCCGGCGTGAGGGCCTGAAGATCTCTGGGGTCCTTGGTACGCTTAGTGAGTGGTCGCGAATGCGATACGAAACGGCGATATGGTTGAAGGAACCGTGCAGTGCTCAGGTTTACAACAAGCTCCACATGAAGTGCCTTCGTGCTGAATCAGATTAACAACGCTACGTACGCCTTCGGAAACGCATCTCCTCGGTAAGTAACGAGGCTTGAGGTAGATCGGTTCCCAGAAATCAACACCAACGACGGAGGAAGGTTTCGACGCGACTACACGCTGTGATGAAAGTTCGGCTATGGATTGTTCAACGGCTTTCGGTATTACTCGGAATCAGATGACGCACCGGTGAACTACACGACGAATTAATTTAGTATTTCTGCCACCCAGGATCCAAAACCGTTGGTCAGAAGCTGGATAGCTGCATGTAAAGTCGTTCGTATTGACAGCGAACGAGAAGTGTCGTGACCCTGGTAGGAATATTTGATGACGAGAATCGTAAGATTGTTCAGACTGGTTCAGTCGTTCACGGGAGCAATCGTAGGATTGAACCGGCACAGTCGTGATTTCGGTGAGACCATCTGGTTTGCCGACAGTGCCTTCCATTCAGTTTCAAACCTATCCTTTTGAACCAGTCGAACGAGTGTTAGTTCAGCGATACGAAGTTCAGTTGTTAAAGATTTTTTGAATACCATCCATTGCAATAGGCAGTATTGTGTAGCATACGCTAGTAGCTAGAGAATCTACCCACGTAATACTCAATTAATGTTGGCGAAGACGAAGAAGGGATTACTAGCGATGATTTCCTTGCCTTTTTAGCTGCCTGGGTGTCAACAAATTCATAGACTGGAACTGTCCAAGTTTCCCTTTCTTCTCGAAGTCATGGAGGACCTTCCCACCATAGTACGCAAATAATCAAGTAAGTAGCGGGAAGTTCTCTTAAGATTATGTCGGCCGGATTTTCTCGTCCTTTTACGTGACGCCACTTGCAGTTCTCCGTCCTCTGCTGGATTTTGGAAACTCGGTTTCCAACGAAAGTTGACCAAGTTGAAGGCGTAGCTCTCAGCCAACATAAAACTGTGGTTTAATTTGTCCCAGAAGTCGGCCTTGGCGGCGGTTCATAACGCTGCGGAGACCTTCTGATAGAGTTCAGCAGATAGAAGAGCGCCGCAAAGTTCCAAACGTGGAATACTCTGCTGTTTAAGTGGAGCAACCTTCGAGCGAGACGTCAATCAAGAGACCTTGACTTCCCCTGACGCATCCATTAACTTGATATAAGCACACGATCCATATGCGAATAAAGAGGCATCTGAAGAAAAATGAAACCCACAGAAGTCACGTTTGGTATAATAACGACGACGAGGTTCGGAGTAGTATTCGGTTCAACGTATCTTCATCTGCTCTGGTAGTTCCTTGTCCCAATCGTACTGCTCTCCAGTGTTCCCCTTGAATCCCCACAATGCCTGCATGAAGGTTTTGGTGATGTCAACCACGGGTCCTACTAATCCAGGGGATTGAATAATTTGGCAATACAGGAAAGCGAGCTTCGCTTTGTATCGCTTGTTGCAGGCTCAATTTTTTTCAGGAACGACGTAATTAAGCTGATCAGAACAAGGCTCCCAGTGAAGACCCAGAGTCTTGATGGACTGACCCTTGTCGAAATCTACCGATGGCTGCAGGACAGGGTTCTGTTCCGAAACTCCTTCCAGAACTTTAGGACAGTTGCTTGCCCAATTTCGTAATTGCATTCCGGCCGAGTTGAACATGGCATCCATTTGGTCCCGTAGATCCATGGCTTCAGAGACGGTTTTTGCATCCGAAAAAAAAAAAATCATCGACATAGAAACCCTCGCAGGTTGCCTTTGCTGCGAGGGGATGGGTCTGAATATGGAGCCGAAGCCGTGTCGTATGTTACTGTCTTAATCCTATAGATCCGGGTTGGTTTGGATATTGATGGATGTCAGAATATTAGCTGAAAGCGGCAGTCTCCGGAAAACAAAAGTGTTTGCGATACATTTTTGCGACGTCTTAAATTTTCATAATCGGATGTAAGCGGGATCGCATAGTGATGGATCGCAAGCCCTCTTGAACGATTGGGCCCATCAGCTGCAGTGGAACTGTTGCAAGATTCATTGTAAACGACTCGCCCTTGGTCGTACTGCTCTCCTCGTGAATGACTGGATGATGTGGAAGTTAGCATGCGGGCCCTGATGCTACATCTGATTCGTCGATTTACTCCATATGCCCCAATTCCTCGTATTCGTGCATAAATTTCTGGTATTCGGCGGTAACCCTCAAGTAGTTTCACTGAAGAACCTTTCACAATAGGCTTCCCATGGAGAGTTGAAGATCACTGAATCGTCCTTGATGGCCCAAAATCGTTCCATGTCACGATGGATGTCGGCAGTGGTAGCGACGTTGCAGACGACGGAAGACCTGATGACTGATTTTCAGGAGTTTTATCGCTGAAAACCTAACCGAAGACATAATGCATCAAGCAAGGAAGCGATTCACCCAATGGAAGACGTCCTGCGACATTTAAAAGTTCGAAAAACAGATCTGCCCCAAACACAACATCAATGGCTCTGGACTGGTAGAATGACGGATCAGCTAACTGGATACCCGTTGGTAGCGCCCAACACGATGCATCGACGGAGTTTGATGGCAGATCATCGTTCGGAAGAACAAAGGCTTCGATGGTGGTGGAGTACTTGGAGACTAGAGACTTCACTATTGCCTGGAACTTGCAGCGAACCTCTGTTGCCGCTTGACCGATCCCTGCGATCGGAGGGTTTACCTTGCATTGCCGAACCTTCATGCGATGCACCACTGGTTCCGTAGCAAAGCGGCTGCCCAAATCCAGCAATGCTGGTACTGGATGCTCGTCGCCACTTTCATCCACCATGATGATGTCAGCTGTGGCTAAAAGGACACTGTTTCTGACACCTTCTTGTGTGGTGTTGTGTTGTGCTTGATACGCCGGTATTTGCTGCGGGCGTTAATGATACAGATCCGCTACTACTGCCCGGCTGGCTGGAAGCACTAGGTTGATCCAATTGGTTGTGTGCGGATGGTTGACTGCTGACCAGGGAATGTTGATTAGAACACACTGGACATTTGCGCAACCCTTGTTGTACAGCGCCGTGATTCCCTGAACGCGGTGAATTGGGCTTCTTGTTGATAGCTGGCATCTCTCAAGGCTTGGTTGAAAAAAAAATGATACGGCGTTGAAGAAACTCAGTCATGGGATTCCACAGTTTCGTTCACTTCTGTGTGTTCTTCCCAATCACGCCTCGTTGTTGAATCTAATCGCGTACTGAGCAGGTGAATCAGAAGAACGTCCACATTCTCAGTTTTCTCCCCAGTTGCTTGAGAATTTTAACATTTAACGGTCACTCACAAGTTTGGGTGGTTTATTTCAGCAGAATACAATAATTCATTAAAACATCGAGTTTGAGGACCAATTTAAACCAACAGTTAGGATACTTTTAGGGCCACTCACAAGTGTGGTTGAGTAGAATTCAAAAACACTTAGGAACATCGAGTTTGATGACTGGTTTAAACCAACAGTAAAGCTGCTGTTGGGGTCACTCACAAGTGAAGGTGGCTAATTTAAGCCCAATACACAAATATTTAAAAAAATCGAATTTGAGAACCAATTAAACCAACAGTACGGATGTTGTTAGGGTAATTCACAAGTATGGGTGGTTTATTTCAAAAGATTACAGAAACACGTTAAAATTTCGAAAATTTACATTTGTTTAGAATTTATCGATTAACGAGTGTAGTTCCACTGCCGTTTCTCGCTTCATGCAGGAAAATTCAAATAAGGACTGCACATAATTTCTTTTCAATTGCCGAGGATTTTGATAGTGGCTAAGCAACAAGTTCCATGCAACAGAATACTGTTGATTACTGATTGGAATTGCATGAATTAGTTTCAGTGCTTCAACAGCCAAAGATGAGCGTAAGTAGTAAAATTTGTGAATAGCAGAAGTTTGCCGAAGAGTGCACAAGGGAGAGGAACAAATCGTGAAAATTCATCCAGTTTTCATAGCTGCCATTAAAACTGACAATTTAATGTCTAGCAGCTTGAGGTGGGACTCATTGTTGAAGTTATCAATGAGGTTGGTTTAAAGAAAGCAGTGAACCTTTCACACGATAATATGCTTGTTCAAATTCTGTGGGCTCCTTCAAATAGGTATCGATTACTTGATAATCGTCTTCCAGCGTCTCGAGCTCCGCCTGAACAACGTTAAATTCTTTACAGATTGCGATAAAATTGTTCAGTCGAACGGGCACTTCACCCTGAACTTTTTCGGCCTGATAGCTGTATACAAATGTTTTAATTACTGCGAACGACATAATGATACCAACTACAAACGATTACACATACTCGTGTGCTTTTCAGAAATCGCAAACGTTATTTATGATCGACCTTCGGTCCTTTTAATTTTATGTATCGTAATTTTTAAACATATCTTGAATGGTCAAGATTGACAAAAAGAAACGTCAGTGTGATGTCTGTTTCCAACGTTTATAAAGTATAACGTATTATATTCGCTGCAATGTTTATGTAGTGGTACGAAAAAGACCAAAGCGAAAAATAGATACGAAATGTTTTCAGAAGTGCATGGAATTTAGGCAGTTATCATTCAAAAGTCAGCAAAACTCAAGTTATTTGCTGAAATTTTTGCATGTAGGTATTAGGTAACTCTTGTACGTTAATTATGTATACAAATTGATTGGACGTTATTACTGAATATGTTTGAGTCAATTAGCGCTGATATTTGAGATGTTCGAAAACGTGATGATGATTGCGTCTCAATTTCGAGAATTCAGACATTTTTCTGATTAATTTTTCGAAAAAGTTTAATTTATTATATTGCCCGATTTCAGTTAAAGCCTGGCCAGAATCACTGTTTTAGAAAGGTCCACAGCGATTTAAATCGAAAATAAGATAAAATAACTAGACGGAACTTAGCGATTTCTCATAACAAACACGAATGTTTGTTTGCCACCCATTTTCAAACACATTTGAGTAGCTTTAACTTAAAAACGTTGAGACCCAACGTACTCTTAATTGAATTTTATTGCCACAACTCAATTTTGAGTAATCCATTTTTTTTTATTTTGGTATAAAAAGGTTATCATTTCATGAACATGAAAATGTAAATTTCAAAATTTTCCATAACTCACAAAGTATTTTTTCCGGCTTATAGCCCAGTATGCAGCTGGCAAGTAAAGACCAGTATCTAGAAGTTTTTGCCGTTTGTTTCGTGTCGCCACTGATTATTAATTTTCGAATTCGATTTAGATTTTGAATAAACTTCTGAACCGCAAATTGACAAAAACGTTATCCGACCAATTTTATATTTTATTTGAAAATAATAATAATATGTTGCTATCTCAAAATTTTGTTTGGCGCAGTTTTCTTGCGTTTTGAATAACAATTAATAGAATTCTCAAAATACTACTACTCAGCGTTTGACGTTTTAGATATATTAACAAAATTGAGTAAAAGTTACTCAACATTGAGTAATCATTAATGAGCGTGTATGTGAGAAGAATATGACAGCTGGCAATATACTTTACCTTGTTTCCAAGGTACTTTGATCTTTGTTTGAACAACGAGGGAACGGCATGAGCATGTCAACCCGTTTACTGGAGAGTGCTAATTCGAAAGAGACCGTTAGTAGTTTTGAAGAACACTGAAATGAAATTTTTTTTTGAAACAACTGTTCCATCTTGGCATTCCGCTTTGATGATACCGCGTTTGTGGTTTTCAAAATACGGATCTTCCGGTGTGCAGCTGATAAGGGAAAGTTCGACAACTTGAAATGCAACATTCCTACCGAGGCCATGAGTGTGTATGCGTTATGGCGGACTATGCTGACTTCATTGGCCAATAGGTCTGCAATCGTCCTGCAATGGCTGCTTATGTTGATTATACACCGGTTTCACAGTCGTAAATCCAGTATCATCGATCAATCCAGCATAAGCTCTGGTGCACCTATCCAGTCGGTTGTCGATTTCGACGTTTCACTCCGCAGCAATGAAGATCAATCCAGACAGCTCCCAGAACATGCACAATAAAATCTAGACCAATTTTCAAATTGAATGTAATTGAAACCGCACTCACCTTAGTTAGGCATTAAGAATGCCTTGTATTGCCTATTTATCGCTGCATGCCTGGCGCGCTCGCGATTTCATCTCCTAGAAAGATTATATGCTCTACAATAGATGGCGCCATAATTTCGTCGGTTCTTTTTGATTCCACTTCGCATTCTATTATGTGGGATAATTCTCACAACAAACAATTATCATGCAGCATTATTTATAGACGTGTATCAATCACAAACGACACTTTATTTTTCTTAAAATTACTACTTGTAAACTTAAACACCAGAACACGACTTTTGAATACCCTAGAGGCCCAAGAAAGACAACCTAATGTTCCTATGCGAGATTTGTTGGGATCTCGCGATCTGTGTTATATGCAACCGATTTATGTGTTTCTCCAAATGCAGTATAAGAGTCTAATGTGCTTTTGCTTTTTTTTTTGCTTTGTTTATTAGTTTGTGTTTGTTTTGTTCCGATATCTGAGGAGTCTCATCATCGCCCAAGGAAAACTGCAACCGGCCGAACACAAAAAGGGAGCCCAGACCATACCGCATATCGTTAAAGTGCTGACGACAACTAAATGATGAGACTACAGCATTCCATTTCCAAGTAACTCTGTCCAATCCATTCAAAAAAAAAACCCCTTTTAACCTCGGGTAAACCGCGAGTAAACGGCCCAAGTCATAGTAATACTATTATTAAGTCATTCATTATATCAAAAAACAATGAATTATCGGCTCCATAAAGCTAACGCAATTGAGCCTCCCAAATAAATGAACAAAATAAAAAAAACTTAAAGTTATTCCTTTATCTTATTCTAACCAAACAGTTTAAAAACGCATAATTTATCGCAACGCGAGCGGTCGAGCGGTCGATGATAACCGTCGTGTGATCTTGTCTGAACTGTCGAGGTCGTCGTCTCTAGAGCTTCCATTTCCCGGCGGTTTTCGGCATCCCGGGAAATTTAAATTCTATGGCTTCCTTTTGTATAATTTTTCCACGGTATGCTGACTCAATTGAGTGATTTCTTTTGGAATTTTCTTTAATAGCACTCTCGTTCCTGCTGAGGAGTAAGTTCCTCTAGGTGCAGCGAAGAAACTACTTAAATTTGAAGACACGCATGTCTCATGATCTACCATTTCTATTAACCAGTTAGCTCCAAGGCTGCCGAGCAAATCTAGGGTTTTTTTTTTCATTAGGGTGAATCTACAATTGAGAGATTCTCTCCGGGCTCGCTCTCTTTCATTCATTGCAGTGCCATTATAAAACTTTCGAGAGATTCTTTAGTACAGATCGAAACACAACAGTGCTGGCTTGCATACTCTACAAATAGTACAATGAAAAACGTAAAGGTGATTGGTTTATGAATGAAAGAGAGCGAGCCCAGAGAGAATCTCTCAATTGTAGATTCGCCCTAATGAAAAAAAAAACCCTAGAAATCGAGCCCGTGATTTTGCTGCCAAGTTCTGTTTGTCGTTGCGATTTAGAACTGTTTTTACTTTATACGACATAAGTCCCGAACGTTGTTTTGATTTTTGGACAAAACCAGGCGACATCCCTATTTCACGAGCCACCGTTCGAATGGAGAGATTTGGGTTTTTCGTTGATATCCTTTTCACCTTTCGGTCCATGACAGGATCAGCGCGTCCAATTTTTTTATCACTTCTCGGTTTCCTCTCCACCGTCCAACGTTCCGAAAATGATTTGAGCACATCGTGAAGAGTGGATTTAGGCAAATCCAATGTATTTGCAAGGTCCCGTATTGATAAGGCAGCATTCATTAATTATGTCACGCTTTTAGGGGGGAGGGGTTCAGAAAACCGTGACATTTGTGACAAACGAGGGAGGGGGGTAAGCTGAATCGTGACATCACATTTTTGAAAAAAACAAAAACAAAATGATATTCTTATGCAATATCGCCTACTACTACTATCCCTACTGTTCACGCCCTTCGTAAACCCGAACAGCAGCAGCAGTGATCATGCGGCTTACTCACACACCGCATCGCATAAACTATGCCACGCCCTGTTCTGCAACTTTCCATCGTTCTGGAACTTTCCGTGTTCTGGAACTTTCCGATTGTTTGGAACTTTCCATCCATTCTGGAACTTTCCATGTTCTGGACCTTTCCATCGTTCTGGAACTTTCCATGTTCTGGAACTTTCCATTGTTCTGGAACTTTCCATGTTCTATGGAACTTCTAGCAGTAGCGGCACAATATANGAAAATGATTTGAGCACATCGTGAAGAGTGGATTTAGGCAAATCCAATGTATTTGCAAGGTCCCGTATTGATAAGTCAGGATTTGCCGTACGCCCGTACAAAATTCGCTCGCGCACTTGTTTTTATTTCGTCGCCATCTTGAATACTAAACATGAAATGTAAATATCAATCATAGTCTTTTTCATCAAAGACTCTCAGCTATACCAATGTGAAATTTTTCATTCCTACGTGCAATATTACAAAAGTTACAATGATTTGTAGGTGTCCGGATTAATGTGGATACAGATTTTAGCAATTATACAAATGAACCATGTATTTTACTGTTCTGATATCATCAAAATGTTGACTACAATGGACTTTATTGTCCATGAATTATGATGACAATAGAGTCGTTTTAATGGAACTATGCATGAAAAGTTTGGTTTATCGTCCATCAACAAAATCTAATCCGGTAATTATATAGATTGTTTCTAGATTGATAGAAATTGACTATTTCATCCGTGACCGACCGACATCCGACCTTGATGGGATCTAATTATCTTTTAAATATAACCCAATAAAATTGATTTCATTTCTACTGCCCAAGGCTTCGATCCAAATGCTCTTCTTCGCTAACAAAATCCATAAAAATTCCTCAACCTCGCGAAAACGCCTCCGGATTTCCTTTGCAGAGCTGCAAAACAAAAACCTTTCGACATCCGATCCCTCAGACGGTCGTTAAAAGCGTAAGGATTTCCATTTAGCTTGTTGTTGTTGTTTGTTTGTTTGTTTGTTTATTTGCGAGCCCCACCCATTTGGGTCACATCGGCAAACGCGCGAACTGATGGCTTTCCGAATTGAAGTCGGAGTCGATTCGGCGCTGGCGGTACATCATCTTCACCAATAGTATCACTTTTCCGCGTGGCAACTGAAATGGCGATGTTGTAGTCTGGCATTAGTACTCAAACATAATTTATGCGCTTCGTCCTTGAAGATTGTTGGCCCAAACCGTGGCTCTTGGGATAGGCACGACAATCGGCACTCGTTCACGCAAAACACGCATCTTCTTTCCATATGTGGGCCCAGCCGAAGTTTTAATAAACTTCTCAACTGCTGCTTAAATAGCTATTGAGTGAGTCGTTACTTGCACACGTTGCTCATAATTTACATTTTACACGTCTGCAAGGACTCTGCTATCGCTTGCTTTGCTCGTAACTCTGCTAACAGAACAGCAAGGTAGGCGATGCCATTGCTTGACGGCAGTGTCAACCATGTTGGTTTCATCCAAAGGTAAATACTATCTATGCATAGCGTGCTAGGATTCGCTCAGTAGGTGAGTGTCTTCCTGCGCTGTCGGAATTAGGACGATTTTTTATAGCTTCTCCTGGAATTCTTCCAATTTTCACCAGGCCATTGATTGAATAAATTTCGGTGCTTAACAGCAACTTAAATCAAAGCCTACCTGCGAACGGAATCGGAATGAATTCAATCGCTTCGCCATTTACCCACCCGGAATAATTTCCAAGGCAGTATTATCCTGAAAATGACATTCAATCACATCGCATTGGGAAAATCAATTTCCATATTTTGTTTGAACTCACACAGTGGTTCAATGCCGGAGAAGATTCCTCCACGCAGAGTATTTTACCCGTCAATTCCCGCCAACTCAACTGATTGACGGGGTAAAGAAAAAATATTTTCGCTTATTTCAAAGTTAATATGCATGATGTGGGTTTTCCTCGGGGCGGCTTCACACGGTTATCTTCAGCAGGCAGCAACCGAAATGAGATGCAAATTGAGTCTTCTTTTCCCTTCTGCCGTTCAATTTTCGATTACGTTGGCGGAGGGCTGAACAATGATACATGAATTGAGCAACACACACACACACAAACAGGACATTAACACTTGTCCTTGTTGATCGGTCCTCGGAGATAGAAGTGCCGAGTGCAGGTGTTAACTGGTTTCATGCATTGTTTAGGCGTTTTCTTTTTCTCAGCGGAAAAGTGATCCCTTTAGTCGGGCCCCATCAACGGCTGCAAAGATCGTATCAGACTGATAAATTTCCCCTCAAGGATCAAGGGACTGACTGGTGGTTACGTGAAACGAGACGAAAATCACGCGCAGGTCGTAAACATTTGCAACACAAAGTAGTTGAGAGGCACCGTTTGGTTGAGTTGGTTGGATTCGACTGCTGCGTACTAATGAGCTTCTGGGCACCGTAGAGGGAGCGATTTCCAGCTGATAAGGATTTTCAGCTGGTTGGGACCGACTCAGATGGACAGCATTTTCGCCGCGTACGTTTCCGTTGAAAACTTGCTCAGCACAATCCAGTCATGGGATAGTGCTTATAATTGTTATTGCCGAGTGTCTTTCGCAGCCTTGGAACAGGAAAATACACATCTCCATTGTCACCCACCGCAGCCGGAGGGAAAGTTGCAGTGCACTTTTCAGAGTGGCTTCACCTGCCAGTCAGCCGGCGAAAAGGTGTGTTTTCCAACTTCAACCGAACAACTTTCGCCAAGAGCCCAAAGCGAAGGACGATGACGTCTTTTTCCGCTGCCGTGCCTTTTAATACGCTCTCGCCCTTCGGTTCGTTCGAGGAAGGGACAGGAAGACAGTCCAATATCTTCGGAACGTCGGAACGTGCAGGTGTGAGGACGATGAAGTTTTCCTAGAGGTAATAGAATAATATCGTATTACTGTTATCTCCTTGTTACTGCGCTGGCTGTGTCATGAATACCGAGAGGAGGTTTGTCTTCGGATGTATCAATGTCGCGAGGACTGGTCGTTTGTTGAAGAGAAGACAATTTCGCTGTCTATCATGCGGGAGACGTCTTACGAGGTCTTAGAGGTTTTAAATGAAAATCAAAATTTTGAGGATGCACCGAAAAAGATGTTCGATTTTGAGCGATCGTAACTCATAACCTGGTAGATTTTCAAATTAAAATAGTGTTCGGACCCGTCTCTTACACTACGACTCCAAGTTTCTTCGCTCTTTCGTTTACTAAACTCCCTACCTAAGATTTAGTAGCAGATCAAACTGTTAGCTATGCGATTTATTTGCATACTATGGCTACCGAAAAAATAATTAATTTCAGTCAACGGTGAGTCGTGTTTTTAAACGTTTCTACGAAGCTCTGAGCATCAAAAGGAGAAAAAAAGCGGTCAGAATGGATGTTCTATTTGTGATCAGAATCACAAGCGTGTTGTGAGAGAGTTTAAGCGGAATCCCAATGCCTCGGTCAGGGATGTGGGCAAAAAGTTGAATCTGTCCAAGTCTTTCGTTCAGAGAGCCAAGGACCGGGAGGGATTACATACGTACAAAGTGCAGAAGGCTCCGAATTGTGACGAACGGCAAAATACGGCCCGGAAACTGTTCACACAAATGCTGACGAAGTGTTGTTGTCTGGTCATGGATGATGAGAGTTACTTCAAGGAGGACTTTTGGCAGCTTCCGGGGCTACTGTTTCTAACCGCCCAGAACAAGCTGGATGTTCCGGAGGGAGTATAAATTTAAGCATAAACTTTCAAAGTTTGCCAAGAAATACATGATTTGGCAAGCGATCGGCTCATGTGACAAACGGAGTGCCCCGTTTCTTGACTAATGGGACTGTAAACGGAGAGAGCTATCTCAAGGAATGTCTACAAAAGCGTTTGCTTCTTCTGTTGAAGAAACACGATCTTATGGTCGGATATAGCTTCGTTCCACTATTTAAATGTTGTCCTGTAGTAGTACAAAGTCTACGGGATCTCTTTCGTACCCAGGGACATGAATCCCACCAATACTGGGCTATTATGAAGCAGGCACTACGAAAGTATCCTCAAAGGTCAAATCAAGAAAAAGTGGGCTTCCGTACAGAAGAAGCTACAGCCAAATGTTGTACAGAACCTAATGAGTGGAGTTAAGCGTAAAGAGCGAGCGTACGGTAAATGTATTGAAGTTGAAGTTGAAGCTCGACACTGAAGAAGTCTGTAAATAGCAGACGAAATAGGCCTATCTGTCAAAAGTTATTTGCTGGAATTTGCTCGAGATTACTAGCGAAAATTTAAAAATGTGTTTCAAGGTTAATTTTTTATTTTTTTAAAAAGTGATCAAATGAAGTGTTAAATTTTAAATTCTCCTAGTTTCCCAATCTTTCAGTAATTTGAGTAGTGGGCAAGGCTGAGGGTGGTCCGTTCTTCATACCACGCACTTGCTCCGAGAACTTCCAGCACCCCAAATACTGTTTTATATTTTAATGTTGATCCAGCAGCGACAAACAGTATTGGCCATGAACCAATGTTAAAGGTCATCAATGCTCTTTGGCACAACTCTTCGCGATACAAGATCAGCTGGATTCTCCGTCCCTTTGACGTGATTCCACCGATGTCCCTTCGAATGTTGCTGAATATGTAAGACTCCTTTAGCGACGAGTATAGGCCAAATGTATGGTGGTACTTCCAGCCACGATAGTACAACTGTATAATCAAGCTTCGATCTCCTTCATCTGTAACTCGTTAATTGTCTCACGGTTGAGTTTTGCACCAGCTAGAGCACCACATAGTTCCAACGAGCGTGGTCTTCTTCAGGCCAGTAGGAGGAGATTTGGATGCAAAAAACTCCACCTTGATGCCCTGAAAATGACTAATCAAACGAGCATAATTCCACGAATCGTAGATGCAAAAGTTTGAAACTGAATCAATTTCGAATGTTCGGTGAACGTGTCGTTGAACTTTAACGTTGGACAGCACCGGAAGCTGCTGATAGAATTTCGTCCATCGATTCGCCGAACGGATCATTCCATCTTTGAGTAGCTATCCATAATTACTGCATCCTTATCGTCGCCCAAGCGATAGTCGTCAGACTGGGACTGAGTATAATAATGGAGTACACTTTGAGCTGAGTCCATTGTCCGTTTACAGTGAGACGTGAAACGTCGATGTTCAGCGGCTCTGACCCTGGATGCCAACTTACTCCTACCGTGGTCACCTGCTCCTGATTGAAGTTTACAACGGACGGCGTTCCCAGTTCCTCAGCAGTTAACCCTGCCAGAACTTTTTACTTATTTGACACTTATTTCCGTAGTTTGAATCCACCTTTGGTCATCAACTGCCCCAGTTCTTGCCGTAACAAGAGAGCTTCTTCTTCAGAGTCAGCAACTCCGATGAAGTCATCCATGTAAAAATTATGCACGAGCGCCAGTTTAGTACAAACTAAATTTCACGGTGTTTCGTGCAGTTATGCAGTTATTGTTTCGTGCAAAAGTTATTCTAGGTGGAAGTCGAGAGGAGAGAAAAAATTCTGCACACCCACGTTGATAATCCACCGTGGTCCGTAATAATAATCGCGAAGAAGATGAAAAACGCCAAATCAACCTTGTATGATGTGATCAAACGTTTCAGGGAGCGAAAGAGCGTGGATCGAGTGCCTCAAGGTAAGCGTCGTAGCGGAACATATGACCGTAAGCTGAACCAGAAGGTGTTGAGAACCGTCAGAGCAAACCTTGGACTATCAGATAACGAAATCGCACAAAAATACGCTGCTGCTCGCAGTACCGTTCGAAGAATTCATTTGCGAGCAGAATATCGTTCTTATCGAGCCAGTAAGCAACCAAAGAGAACGTTGAAGCAAAGTTTCGTCACCTAAGCTCGAGCTCGGAAATTTCACCAGCAGGTTTTGACATAGTACCGAGGATGCCTGCTCATCGACGATGTAACCTACGTCAAAATGGATTTCGGACAGCTTCTTGGCCAAAAATTCTACTTGGCGACGGCAGTTTAGTTTGCTTTTATGGGCAAATTTGCCAAAAAAAAACTGATGATTTGGCAAGAGACATGCAGCTGTGGAGCAAAGACCAAAGTGTTCGTGACGAATAAGACGATGAGCTCGAAATTGTACAAGGAAGAATGCCTCAAAAACCACGCACTACCTTTCATTAAAGCTCATGAAAGGTCCCGTGAAGTTTTGGCCAGATTTGGCGAGTTGCCACTACAGTCGGGAAGTCATCTAGTGGTACCGCGTTGTTAACGTAGATTCCATCGATAAAAACAAAAGTCCACCCAACTGCCCGCAGTTCCGACCCATCGAGAGATCTTGGGCAATAATGAAGCGGAAGCTTAAGAAAAGTGGAAAAATGGCTTGGGACGCGACTCAGATGACCAAAATGTGGAACAAATGTGCCAAGGATGTTAACTCCGGAGGTGTGCAGCGTTTGATGGGAGGAATAAAAAAGAAAGTGCGAAGTTTCATTAGAAACGAAGAGAAATGATTGGTATTGATATTTTTCCTTAAAGTATAGTGAATAACCTTGTGTGTATTAAAGTGTATTATAATTATTTTTACGTCAATCCGTGACCGAGGTAGGGAACGTCCATTAATTATGCCCCGCAAAAAGTGACTTTTTAAATTTTGGCCAGTTTTAAATTTTGGAACTGTCAAAATTAAAACAAAAACACGTTAATTGTAATGCCATGCCAATTTCGCGTTAAAAAAATCACTTGCAAAACAAACCAAAAAAAGCACTTATTTGACAGTCATCAGTCATAACAGCTGGTTTAACTACAAATAAACCCAATTTAAAACAATGTTGCATTCGTGTTTCAAATCGCAGTGAACATAGAACAGAGCTGTCGAGCAGTTGTAAAGCCGTTGCAAAAATTTGCGAAAAATAGAAATCCAACACAGCAATGGGAATGGCTTATGTCAGTTCTAGTTTTAAACTAAAACAGCCCATACAAAATAGAACAGGGTTGGGATCGCCCTCAGTTTTTCGCAAATGGGAAAAAATGGAAAAAATTGCGTCACCCAAAAAGCAACGTCGCAGATTGATTTTGCGCAAGCATCTGGAAAATCCTCAACTCTCTCATCGGGACATCGGAAAACAACTCGGAATGTTGCAGTCGTGTGGATAAACGTTACTACGAAACCAGAATGGATGTTCTATTAGTGATCAGGGCCACAAGCGTGTCGTCTGTCCAAGTCTTCCGTTCAGCGAGCAAGGGGGGAGGGGCTGAAGGGGGGGACGTAGATTTTTTTACCCCTTAATTGATCGACAGCGTACCCGGGTACCCACCAAATGATCATAGCTCTGGTTTTTATTGACCGATTCTAATTCTTTTGGCACCGTTAGATTCCAAAACTCATTTGCTTTATCTACCATGACCACTTGAATGCATCTGGTTCCCGTAAATCCAGATTACCGGGGCTATGAGATACAATATCGGAACATCTATTGAATTTGCAAGAATGGATGTCAAAATGTATGGAATAATTTCTAGAAACTATTTCTATCCTATTGTGCCATAAACATATTTAGAAAGAAAGCCGGGCAATATGGGTATCAAAGTTCATGAAATTTCTCCAATAGAATATTTCTCAACGTTTTTTGTGGCCATCTGATGATTTAACCTTGGACCTGTCAATCTCGAACAGGTTCCCGTCGGGTCTCGAGTGGTTATGAACATTTTAAGAAGGAAGCCGCGACAATGTGGGTTTTATATTTTAATGTAATATCAAACTAAGAACAGTGTGCCAGACACGAAGTCTTACACACTAGACATATATGTTTCCTAGTAGCGACACTTCGATTTTCAATCCATACCACATAGACTTCTCTGCCGCCGTTAGTAGTTAATGACAGCGGTTTCCACTAATACAATCGTTTTGCTGGATTTGAAAATAAAAAACAAACCGTTGACAACCTGGTCTGTTTTGAAGTTGATCGAACAATGCAGTACCTGCGTTGAAAATAATGACGCAAATCATCCTATACGTGGAAAGTAGCGCTGCCAGTGTTTGTGAGATCGCTCGGCGAGAACCTAATGAGTGGGCACACTGAGGCACACTTTGACGAGATTGAGCTGTATGCAGAAATAAGAAAGCAAATAACCTTAAGCACGGCTATTGCAACAGTTTGAACACAGGCTCCAGTAGAAAATAGAATTAATGGGCTGTCAACACGTCGTCACCTTCTGGCACAGTTGGGAACGTCTTCACGGAACATTGCAACGCTGCCTGTTGAGCTGACCGTATCCTGCCAGTATAACTATTAAAAATCAACAAATGCCTGTCAAGAGAAAACAGCTACAGTGGCTGCTATCAGCTCCATATCGCCACGGGTTATAAGTTTTTGAACACGATTTAGATCTTAAAGTAACTTCCGAAGCGCAATTTGTCAACGACGTTATCCGACCCATTTTGTATTGTTGAAAAAAATAATATGTAGCTGTCTTAAAATTGAGTTTGGCGCATTTTTCTTGCGTTCTGAATAACAATAAATAGAATTCTTAAAATACAATTACTAAGCGCTTGACGATTTAGATAAATTTACAAAATCGAATTGTTACTTTACCTTGTTTTCAAGCTACTTTGGTTTTTGTTTGCACAACGAGGGAACGACATGAGCATAACAAGATATGTCAGTCCGTTTACTGCACGGTAACAATCAAAACCCATTAATGGGTAAAGTTTCACCCATTTCTCCAAAAAGGGAGTCAACCCATTAAGAGGGTAAACTCGACTTACCCATTTATGAGTATATGGCAGAAATGTCAGAAAATGGGTGTTTGGACCCATCTCTGAAAATGATTTATTTTTAAAAAATGGGTAAGAAAATACCCATTATCTAACATTTGCGTGATTTACTAAATAATGGGTAAATCAAGTTTAAGGATACTCTCTTTTTGTTGTGAATGGGTAAAATTTTACCCATTAATGGGTTTTCGATTCCTATACTGTTAAAAAAAAACGCAAACAACTACTTTATGAAACTTAAGCTTTGTTCCTTTATTTCCACACAATGTACAAATACATTGATTCTTACGGCTCGTTTTAAAGCAATAGTTTGAAAAGCTCATCAACGTAACCTACGGATGAAGGCTTCGTAGTCGGACACTGGATGTTTCAGACCTGTAATATAAAGAATATTTCTTATAATATTTAATTATAATAATTTATTTTATTATAATAATTTATCTTATCGTGGGATTTTTACCGAACTTCTGGAAATCGGGGCAAGAAAGAGTTCAATCCTTTACACAATCACTTTTGAGAAATTGATGAGAGTAAAGGTAGATGGTGGATGGCAGGAGCAAACAAAAGAAAAGTTAAAATATTTTCAATACCCATACATGTGTAAATAAATACCCATATATTTTTCACTAACAAATTACCAAGATGGGTAATATTTGACCCATGTCGTGTTTTTTTATTTACCTATTTATTGACAGCTGCATACAGGGATGACATTGTGCATTTCGGTACGAGTGCTATTTTTTCGTTTTGACCAAATTTGCCATCATCGATTTCGATTCGAGCTCGAAACGAGTGAAACGCTTCGGGTAGTACTAGATCTTCGAGTAAAAATTGACATTGCGTAACACTAAGTTCAAGCATTTTTTAACGCGAATCGACTACAAATATCTCGTAAATTAGAAGTTTTTCGTCGCAAAAATAAGTGCAATCATAGCCTCAATAACATCGTGGAATACAAGAGCAAAACGAATTTGATTGCACAAATAATCGATAAACAACAAATTTCAGGGATGTTCTACGAACTTCATAGAAATTGCAAACTTTACGAATTTCAGCCAAGTTCAACAACCTTCATGAGTATTCAATGAGCTTCAGATCAAAATTTACGAACTGCAGAAATAAACTACGGCTTCAGGAATAAACCATAAACTAACTCTAAGACCAGTAGGTCCGGAACAAATACGAGTTTTTTCTTCGTATTCGGTCCCAAACTTAAAAATGCGCCCCTCATAATGAACTGACACGAACACACGCTCAAAAATTCTGTCAAAATAACACAGCAAATAAAAACAAATGCACAAATATGTATAGCAAGGTGCTGGTTTCAAGGTGTACTTCGAACCAAGGGGTTCAACAACAGTGAACCAATTTCAAATCGCTAGTTGCATATTGATTGTTGGATAAAATACGATGCGTCTAACTTCAGTTCTACGAATTTCATAGAAATTCAATGAGTTTCAGGGAAGTTCGACAAATTTCAGGGAATTTAAGAAACTTCAACGAGCTTCAAGGAAAGTCGACGAACTTGAAGGAAGTTCTTCAAACTTCAGGGATGTTCTTCGAAGTTCAGGGATGTTATATGAATATCTGGGAAGTTCAAAGAATTTCCAAGAAATTCAATAAACTTTACACAAGTTCAACAATTTTTATGGAAATTCAATGAACTTCAGGGATGTTCTACGAACTTCAGGAAAGATTAACGATTTTCATTGAAATTCAATGAACTTTCAACAAATTTCATAGAAATTTAATTAACTTTAACGAACTTCTTGTGAAATTCAAGAAAATTCAATGAACTCCTCGGATGTTCATCAAACATTACAATTCACTACAATTTACTCACTAATTTTCACTCAAAGAAAGTGGATTGCTGCAATCCCTTAGCTCACGTCTCTGTGAAATCAGAGTGCTTTCTTCATCATCGTAACTGTCGTCAAAAACATGGTGAAAATTTTTCTTCAAAATTTCAATTTTCAGCTGCAAACAATTCACTACGAAAACTGAGTAACATTTCCGTGAGAAAAAAGAGGAGCTATACAATTGTACTCAAACATTGAGTAAAGTGAAACGGATGTGTACAATATGACCCTAGTAGCACACTTGTTGCAAAGCAGTAAAAGTTTCTTCAATGTGACTCAATAAGGTCACAATGAAGTTGCTGCAACTAATAATGATGGTTTGGTGTTGCTTGGGGACATTTCTCTTCGAGTTGATCTAGTACCCATTACGCTCAAAATCTAGTACGCTAAAATTATGAACTCGAAAAAAAAAACGAAAATACGTAATACCAAACATAACTCGATTCGAGTTTAACATTTCTCGAATCGAAATACGCAATGCCACCCCAGGTTTGAAAAATGGGTGATTTTACCCATTAATGAGTTTTCGGTTCCTACTTTGTGGGGAGTGCTCATTCGAAAGGACTGTTAATTGTTCAAGAAGACACTGAAATGAAGAAAGTATTTGTATCAACTGTTCCATCTTAGCATTCTTCTTTGCTATTATTTAGGCCTAGTTTTTCTTGTTTTTCTGGCAACCCCGTTTGCTCAGCTGATTCGCAAGAACCTGCCGGACTTACCGATTAATCATCGTCATCATCATCAGTTATAGAAGTTTTTCAGTCTGCACAGAAGTAAATAACATGGTGTCGTTGCATAAAGCTGCTTTCATGTGCTGGTTACTTTTTCTGGTGCAGTCCACCGCTGAAACCTTGGTGCGATTGATAATAAAAGAAAAATCACAACTTTCATTTATTTAGTTGCAAGTGTAGCGACGCCAGGTTTAGCTAGTAAAATAAAATATTAAAGGGCGGAAACCAGTGAAGGAAATCCGCGATGGAGATCAGAAATTGAAATGGAAATCGGATATGAAAAGTTGCGACAAAAATTGACATACAATCGGATAAAAATCAGAGATGTAAATCAAAGATAGACATAAGAGATAGAAATCAAAGGTAGAAGTCATATTTGGAAATCAAAGATGGAAATCGGCGATGAATGCCAGCGCTTGAAGTCACCGACGGAAATTGGTAACGAAAATTGTCTAAAGATAGCGATTGAAATCGATTGCCATACACTTTGATGAGGTGAAATATAGCTGCACTCAAATAAATCTTCAACGTACACAGAAAAAAATAATGAATTTTAACAGAGGTGTAAAATTTCCCCTCGCTAAAATGCCAGCAATAGACAATTTTACGAGATGATAGGAGACAACGCCCTTTGTTGTTTTGATGATGTCAATGTTGCTATTTGCAGCAAATCCGAAACGTGCTTTATGAATAATAGGCATCAACATTAGCGTTCCAATGAAAAAGACAGTTTTGAATTTCAAAGACACAAAATTGTTCACAAGTTTCATTGCCCCAAAATATGACAAAATATTAGATGAATCGGATAATAGCTTAGATAAGATAGCTTAGATGATATGGCTTAGATATGGTATAATTAATCAAAGTTTTGAAAATTTTCGCAGGGAAAAATCGAAAATCTAAATTTGTTTTTCATTGCCAAATGGCCGAAAAATGCGTAACAAATTAAATCAACTTTTTCTCATGGAATTTTTTTTGCATTTGAAATTGTTTCCATATCATGTAAAATGTTTTCAATGTTACATTTTTTAGAATATGCCCTCATTCCAAATCTGGGCCTAATGGTACATTGTTTTCTTCCCCCCGATCAAAATTTTGATTTTTGTGAAAGTTTGAAGGCACTTTAAAAGTATTCGAGTTCAGGTTAATTTACGGAGCAATTGATATAGTTCCCTATATATCACTCTCCATAGCATCTTAATAATCGGTGTGTGATATTTCATTGGGGTAATTCTTCCGTTAGGGTCCCCACTTGGGAAAATGTTCAAGGTTAAAAATAAAGATGGTTTTTGAAATTCGATGAAAATGTTTCCTCATACACTCCACTTGCGCTCTACTGATTATGAATCTGAGGTATTAGCTAGTGATAAAGCGAGAAAATCGACAAAATTACATAGACTCCATTAGAATATTTAAAGTGATTTGTAAAACTCAAAGAGCCATTCGTGCGTCTTCGATAAACGTGCGACAGGGCTCAACCATTTTAGAACGGCTCTAAAACTTCAAATGGACCAACTCTAGCAGATACAGTGATTGTCTTTTCCGGGACCAACAGTACCACATCCAATCAAATGGTCTTTGTAAATGCACATGTAAACATGTAAATGTCATCAAAAATTGCCCAAAGCAGCCCCAATGATTTCCAATGCAATGAATTGCACCTGGAAATGGCATTCCGGGCAGTTCTACCCTTATTCGTTATCTTCTTAAAGCACGAACAAATAATCACGTTTTCCTTCGATATCTAGCAGCACTTGCTTCCCTATTCCCACTGCCCTCACATTGCTGGTGCCGACCGCTAATAGAAATCGATCACTTCGGTGACATTTTTCTAATTGATTTACTCCAAAACGTCTGTCACACTACAAAACCCCATTAACTCGTTTTGCCATTCGCAGCTCGACGCGCTCTTTATGTGTTTTCCCTCTTCAGTTCAGCCGAGGAGTTTACTTTGTCATTCAACAACTCGGGACCGAAATGGCTTTTCAGACATCGAAAAGCTATTACATTTCGCACTAAATTAAGCATGACAACGGCGGAGGAACCGAACCGAGAACTGAGCTGAAATGGTCGTCATTACCTGGATTGAACGGTCGGACATAAATTTCCTGCCCATAATTAATTCATCCAGAAATGGGAATCGTTCCACTTCGGGTCATCCTTATAAGTAGGTGAATATGTCACAATACACTGGCCGAATCCGATTTCCCATGCGTGTCCCTCCCTTCGTGGCGTCCCTCCTTGAGACGTTGCGAAATCTCCGGGATGAAATTGATTTCTGGTCAAATGGAACTAATTTCGCCGCATGCAAACAATCACACGCAAGATCAGAAGTGGTTTCAGTGATTAGTTAATATAAATTCTTCTCCATAGTTTATCACGACAACTATGTGAGAAAAACGAGCTTTTTGACTGTAGGAGGAATAACGAAGTTGGAGAGTCTAGTCTCTTCGCATTCAGCTGAACATGAAATCCAATGGAAGACCGTTATACATGCTATCATAGAAGGGGGGCCAGGTTCGAGATCGAAAATGTATCGATGCTGGGGTATTGATACACGTATTTTGTTTCAATAATACGCTGTGAGTTGTATGTGTCTACACATAATGAATACGAAATTAGTTTTCAGAAGCGACAGCCAGAATAACAACAATAACAACAACAGAAACAGCATCAGCTGCAGACGTGGGATTTGGGTGAACCGTGCCATCATAGCCAGCAGCCAGCAGTCGTTCGATGACCGGTTTGCGAGCGGTCAAAAGAGGGTACGTCGTCGGTCGTCGGTTTGTTCCTAGCAGTCACAGCTTTGCCGCACCAGTGGTTATCGCTGGACGAGATTAGATTAAATTATGACACATTGTTTCTTGCGTGTGGTGATTTCCAGCGGATAACCAGCTGAGTCGATATTGGATGCAGTGGATTCTTCCCATCATCGGACCGCAGCGGTAATCCAGTGCTGGGTCGGTGTTGTTTTGCTTCTGATTGGCTTCATTCTGGGTTTATTCATCGCGTTTGTTTTTGTTTATTATCGATTGTTGTGATGTTTATTATGTACTTATTGTGCACCAAACGGGATCACATTACTGGGTAGTATATTCTTTGAACAAGATTACAGGTGAACTTCGATCAAATGCGCAGCTTAGCATAGAACACTTGCACATGTTGTGGATGAGAGATAAGATTATCCACTTTTAGCAAAAACGTTTAATATCCTAGACCCGCTTCTCTCTGCAAAGCTGGAAACGACCTTAAAACCATTTGTAAAATTTATAATTGTCCTGAACTCTATTGCCGAAAGAGCTGGGAACCTAAAAAAAATAATAAGTGAGATGTTGATGAATGATTGCTGCTTATCGTTATATATAAAGAAAGTACAATTAGGATGCTTATTCCTCCAAATTAGTACATTCAGGTTCTTCCTTGCGCCGCCGCATTGAAATTTGAAGGTAGCTTCTCACATTCATGCACGACAACTGTATTGGTCATAGAAAGAGGTTCGAATACAACGGAGACTGAAATACTTCCTAATTCACATCCGAAGATTGATTCCCTGCTAAAAAAATGGTCTTCCGGCTATGTTGCCCAATCTTCCGATGAGTACTGAGATGATCAGCCACCGCTTGACTCATGGAAGCTGAAATCATCCGCAATTTGAGCATTGCACCAGTTTCGAAAATATTTGTTCAAATTTAAAAAAATTCAGTGGAAAATCCTAAGGTCAAATCCGTTCGCAAAGACACAGCCTACTCTTTTTTTCATTTATTTGTCGTCCATCAGAGATGGACCGTTTTGTTACAATCATAGTTACATTTTATGTTTAACTTCTAAGATGTTTAGTAAGCCTTAGAAAGCTGATCTTTCAGGTTAACATTTTCAATATTTTATTTATATAACTAGCTGAACCCGGTGCGAGCCTTGCAATGCATGCAACTAAATGAATGAAAAATAATAAAACTGGCGCGTTTATGGTTCTGAATGAATCTGGTTAAAATATTTTCGTTTGCTTGTGTGTGTTATTTATGCAAAAACAAAAGTTTTGTATTATTAATTAAACCCTTGTACCGGTTTTGTTTTCTGCGTAGAAACATTTCAAAGACAAACGAAGCCGTATCTTGTCAGTTTGTACGTAATTTTATCTTGCATAACCTAAGATTAATTTTTTGTGCATAATGTAGCACTGAGAGTAACTCAAACAATTCTTGACTAAAAAGGGGTTCAAACTTCTATCAGAATATGCTTCTTACCCGAGAAATACACATTTTGTGTTTTAGTTGCATGGATAATTCTCATGTTTGGTTCAAATGTCTGTTTCATTGGGTTGAGAGCGTTCTTTCCCCCTCTCCAGAGGGATGGCGACTCGAACCACCTTAGAAAAAAATCCTGCCCAAAACCCCCACATGCCAAAGTTGGTTCCATTTGAGGAACTCGAATTCCAAGAACTCGAGTTTTGCAGAAATTTGTGTTTCATTTGTATGGAAATCCTCCACTTCCAGGCGGAGAAGGAGCTTCGAACCATCATAAGAACCTTCTCCGACTCCAAAAATTTCTGCATAAAAATAGACATACCTGTTGGGATAATTCTCATGTTTGGCTCAAATTCGTGTTTCATTTGTATGAGAGCCCTTCCTTCCAAAGAGGAAGGGGTCTCAAACCACCGTAGAAACATTTCTTGCCTACAAAAACCTCCACATGCCATATTAGGTTCCATTTGTTTGATTAGTTCTTGAGTTATGCAGAAAATAATTTTTGAGTTGCATGGGAGCCCCCCTTTCTAAAGGCGGGAGGAGTGTCGAGCTATCATAAAATGCTTTCCCGGACCCAAAAACCACTGAATACAAATTTGCAAAGTAGTAGGCATAGTTCTCATGTTTTGTTGAAATTTGTATTTCATTTGTATGAGACCTTTTAGAAGGAGGAGGGGCTTTGAATCACAATAAAAAAATTTATGCCAAAAACTCGTCCATTCCAAATTTGGTTCCATTTGCTTGATTAGTTCCCAAGTAATGCAGAAATTTGTGTTTCATTTGTATTGAAGTTCCAGAAGACGAAGGAGTCCAAACCACCTTAGAAACATTTATCTTCTTGAGAAACCTCCACATTCCAAATTTGGTTCCATTTGCATTATTAGTTCTCGAGTTATGCAGAAATTTGTGTTCCATTTGTTTGAGAGAACCCCCCCCCCCCTCCCTTCTCATATGGCGGAAGAGCCTCAAATCACCATAGAAACATTTCTCTCATTCAAAAACTTCCACATGCCCAATTTGGTTCCATTTCCCTGTAAGTTCTCGAGTTATGCAAGGATTTGCGTTTCATTTGTGTGGGATCCCCCCCCCCCCCCGCATACTAAATTTGGTTCCATGTGCTTGATTAGTTCTCGAGTCATGCAGAATATTGTTTTTCATTTGTATCGGAGCCCCCCCCCTTTAGCATGAGGAGGGGTCTCAAACCAACATAGAACAATTTTTTGTCTTCAAAAACCATTACATGTTAAATTTCGTTCCGTTTGCTTGATTAGTTCCCGAGTTATGCAGAATATTGTGTTTTATTTGTATGGGAGCCCCCCCTTTCAGGGTGGGGAGGGTTCTCAAATTACCATAGAAACATTTCCTGCTCCTAAAAACTCTCACATTCTGAATTTGGTACCTTTTGCTCTAACTACCTCCCTCCCTGGCCCCAAAAATCCCTACATACAAAATTCCACGCCAATCGGTTCTGTAGTTTTCGAGACTATTAGGTTCAGACAGACAGACAGACAAACAGACAGACAAACAGACAGACAAACAGACAGACAGACAGACAGACAATTTGGTATTCGCAGTACATTGTGGGAACAATTGTGTAGTATTATCCTGGGAGGGAGCAGCAAACTCAAAAAATGTGAGTGTCAAGTGGAAACAGATTTGAGCTGTCACAAACTGTCGATTGAAGCCAAGAGAATGAAGTATCAGTCATTGGGAAGTATTGATATTGTATATAAAATATGTTCTTGCTTGAAAATAATTTGAACTAATTTTTTTTCGTGTTTTCATTCCGGAAGAGATCGCTCCTGAGTGGGAAGAAGAGCTCTCAAATTCACAGAAGCGAATGCAGATAAATTCTCTGATGCTTGCGCCCCAGTGAGCTCACTGGCGTGGGCTTATCTGCTTATTTACAGCAATGATTACAAATTCCCTTTGACTTGACATAACAAAGGAGGAAAGAAGAATATGTCTTCCTGTTTCCTTGTTTTCAACATTTTCTACAACTACGACGACGTTTTCACTTTCAGGCGCACCAGCGAATCACGGAAAAAGCACAGGCGCGTTCTCACACAAGTGTACGCGGCAGTGATTGCAGGCGAGAGCACGTGGGCGAAGACAGATCAGAGTACTTGAGAGTGGTCGTTTTAAAGAGAGAGTGATTCACTCACTCCTGTCTATTTGCCACCGAATAAAAGAGCACTTTGCATTATCTGCGGTAAGTTTTGGTATTATATCATCTGTGAAGGTACAAATCCCATGCGCCAGCGTAACATTAGTGCGCAATGCTATCTTTGGCTAAGGGTCTTATTAAATTTACTAATTTTTTCACATTTCATAAAAATTGACTTGATCGTTTCGATCATGAAATAAATTTTAAACTATAAATCAATTAAACAAAAAGAGTTGTATTATGAAAACAATACGTGAAGAAAACTGTCGTCAACCCAAATATATTTAGATCAATTCAAACTACAACTTTTGTTTGATCTGATTACAAATATACGTTTAATTTGTTTCAAAAGTATTCTATGTCAAAATTAGCATAACGTAAATGTATGTTTTAACATTTTTCGTATTAAAACTATGTGAATGTTTCAGGATTTTTAAATCTGGAAATAAAAATAAACATATGCCATAAAATTTTTAACATGCTCTACATTTTTGTTAATTTATTAGTCGGGCATAAATATTTCTGTTAATCAAATGCGTTTACTCAGTCTAATAACCTATTGATTAAAATCAAATAAGATGAGTTTCAGGATTACACATTATAGCATTCTTTGATATTATTTCATAGTTGCACCAACAGTTTCTAGTAAATAGAAACTGCAGTTGGTGGATTCGAACCGGTGAATTTATTTTACATGCTTTACATGATTAAAAAGCAGTTAGCAGTTCGTTGAGCATAAGGCTTATTTGACATAGAAAAACGAATATAAGAGAAAAAAAAACTCATTTGCTCATTCGGTGACTGTTTTCCCAAGGTGTTTATCACTGACTCTCACTCCATTGGTAATCAATGTTGAGTTTCGCACCTATACGGAAAGCAATATAATGTTTTGATACTTACTAAAACATACTTGAAATACATTTAACTTACTATATCAGTTTAGCTTAGGGAGCCCCGCCGTAGAGGTTAACATCAAGACATCTCACGCCAAAGTCACGGAATCGACTCGCCCCCGGATTAGTTACGAAAATTCCCAAAAGGTATTTGAGTGATTGCGACGGGAGATGAAATCCAGATAATCCAGATAATCTCGATAATCCAGAAACAGGAAAAGATCCAAGATTATTGAATCCAAGCACGATAGGAAGTGCAATACCTTTTCCATAGCAGTGGCCTAGATAGTGGCCTTTCTTTGGCTTTAGTTTCTGTCGAAAAGAATCAGTGCTTAACATAAACTGTTGAAGTTTAACTTTTACTGGCATACCTCAACATAACGTAACGTTATTTCATGACTT
This sequence comes from Aedes japonicus, assembly GCA_034211315.2. Classification (NCBI taxonomy): domain Eukaryota; kingdom Metazoa; phylum Arthropoda; class Insecta; order Diptera; family Culicidae; genus Aedes; species Aedes japonicus. Next base: position 130,775 of record JASCZW010000561.1, read on the forward strand.
TCATCGTCTCTAATAGAGCCTAAACATTCAGTATCATGTCTCCAATGGCTTTAAAGTGTTGTTTTAAATTATATAAAGTAAATGTTAATCTAATTTTACAATACAGTTTTATTTTAAAGTTTAGATCATCCAGAAAAAAATAATTGAGTTTAAGAGGCGCGTAGAATTTGACTTCATTCAATTTCAAACCAAATGAGGCATAAACAACGAAATTGTTTGCAATCTTTCATGCACCATACAATAATGTTTGCAATCTTTTATACAACAGGCTAGATTCGGGCGTTATCTGGTTTATATTGCTTTTTTTTTTTTGCTAAATCTAGTATTCATTTTATGTGCATTACAAAACACAGAAAATAATATTATTCTTTCTATCTGTGTACCCTCTCTGGAAAACATCTTGTGCTGCTTTTGTACTGAACCTGATTTTAAAATGTCCAAAAACGCTGTTCAAAAGGCTAAGACTGTCGAAGGACATTCTGTTTCACTTAAAAACTGCTGGTGAAAATAGATACATTAGTGAATAAATTGACATAACTTTTATTGAAATGAAGTGTTCTTAGGAGTAGTGAGACATCAGTGAGAGAAAATCCGAAAAATCCGAAAACTAAAATAAATCAAAAAACTCGTATATAAAAATTACTTTTTTATTTAAAAATTGTTATAAAATAATAAATATTATATATTATAATCGATTAAAATGTTTAGCTTTTATCTCTATCTGCCTGACCAAATTTTGAACTTTCTACTATAAAAGAGTGAAAAGAGTAAAAAAATCGTTGAAGAAAAACTGTGTCAGCTACTATACGCTACAGAAATATTATTTGAACTATGTAATTTAAAATCAACGAAAGTAGATATTTCGATGAGAATTATTATTTAATGCGCATTTAAAATGTATTCGATTGTGTACTCATTTAACAGCTTGTTACGTTTTCCGTACAAGTATTTGTGTAAGCGGCACGAATACATTATTGGACACACACACTAGTGCATTATGTAATCAAACGAGTGCGAGATTCGTAGTTGTTATCTTGAAACACCGGTGAAGAGTAAAGAGGACGGGACCTATAGAAATCCAAAATTCTATCGATTTCTAGGGGCTCGGTTTCGGTTTGTTCAACCTTCTTTAACTTTGTCAATTATCCATATATTTGGCTGAAAATTTCACAAGACTACAGACAATATAAAGGCCTTATTCGGCCAAAATTGTATGCTGATAAAATATATCAAATTGAAATTTTCATAACATATGTGGAAAAGGTAATTTTTGGATATATTAATTTGAAAATCCGTATTTCTGTGAAAAATTTATATAACATATTTCAAATGTGTAAAAAAAACTAATGTTTTCAATTTATGCTACAGACTTGGTTCAATTTTGGTTGTCTCAGAATCCAGCCAACAAAATTCTATCCATTTGGATCTAGTACTATTATCACTGGGAAAACGCAAAAAACACAAAACTTTGAAACACATGCGTATGCTTGCGCCCAGCTGCAAAAAGCGAAACGATTGAAGCCAAACTGATTTGTGAACGAATATTTTCTGACAGCATGAAGTCATGCGACGGTAACACATGAACACCAGTGACACGCCAAACAAAAATTTAGTGTGTTTTAAATTTTCATGTGCAATATCAATCAATTGTATGTGTACCCGAGCAGGAGACAACACCATAAATAACCCTTGGTATTAAAGTCTGACCTCTGTTCCCACAATGGTATGCGAATACCAAATTGAGGTAAGACAATACCTAAAAAGTACCTCTCAGGTATTCCCAGGTATCCGAAATAACAGGTTTTGTTATTCGAGAGATATTTTGCTTGCAATTCTTAGGTATTTTGCTTAGGTATTTCACCTCCTAATCTGAGTTATTCGTTCCTGCTCGGGTAGTTTCTCCCACCCTATCAGGGGTTCTAAAGGGTATATTTTAGAGGCAGTTCTAGATTGGCTTAAAATAAAAACATGAATATAATCGAATTAAACATAGTTTGAAAACCACGGGTAAACTACAAAAAAGACAATTTGACATCTATAAAAGTCTCTTTAGTGCTGCTTCCACTAGATGCTTACCAAAACCTTAAGAAACCGATTTATTCATAGTAGGTATAATCGTATTCATAAATTTCTATCACTCTCAACAAATTCATTTCGACAAAAATAAATCTGATTGTAGGAAAAATTTATCAATGTCAAAAAAAATTTCAAGCCGGCATCGGTGGTGTAGTTGTAAGCGTGACTGCTACTTGGCACCCCATCGGGTCTTGGTTCAATCCCAGTCGACGTCGGTGATTTTTCTGAGGAGAAAAAATGTGGTCACATCCTCCTCCACAGAGGAAGTAAAGCCGTTGGTCCCGGCTCATAATCATGAGTCGATAGATGGGGTCCAGGTGGTGGAGTCGTCTCCCTGGCGTCGGTGATTGTCACCATGTGAGGAAATAGGCCGACGGAAAATAAATAAGTAAAAAAAAAGGAAAATCTTCTGAACTGCACCACGATCCTCTTCATGTATCTTGGCAAATGCGTGCTGAGTATGGTTGCTATCAGATTTCAGACCTGTAGCGATTTTTTTTTGCCATCCATGTTAATCGCTTTAAAATCAATTTTCTATGTCTACTTGCAGTAGAGCTTTGAGGTGGATGTAAACAAAGATACGTCAAAGCAGTGATTTACAGGGGGTATACCAGCAGATTCTATTTTTCTGTTGAATGATCTTATATTTCGTCATAACGCATGCAAACGATATTCCAGTGGTAAATTAAAATTAACGAGTATATTGGAATACATGTGTGAATCTTGTCAAATGGGCCCAAAAAAAACTGAGCATCTTTAAATGGAATGTTTCTGATATGCACTGAACTTATAAAAAGGGATTTTCTTTCAAACGACTCTATTGCTCTTTTTTTGGCCGATCCCTGCAAAAAGCATTGAGAATGAACACTTCTTTTAACTTGTTACAATTATTTGATTCATTTTATTAAATGTCGTATTAAAGTAAGTTTGTTATTCGAATAGAGCGAAATAAACAGAAAACTGACTGAAATAATAAACTGCTTGAAGAATATTGTCATTAATTCTTACTGGCTTTTGATTGGAATTCCTGGGGTGAAACTTCAAAAATTCTCTGATTTATTTGAAAGTTTGTTAAAATACCGTAAGGTTGCCATTCACCAGTTACTATGTTTATATATTAATCAGTATTATCTTTGTCCAAGAAATATAACAAACGGTCATTACTGATACTGTTGGTCCTTGATGTAACATTGCTAACTATGTTTGTTGGTATGGAATTTATAAAAAGTTCTTCAGAAAAAGATAGGGAAGAACCTTCGAAGAATTCATGGGAAATTTTCCAAAGAACTCCAGGATTTTTGTCGGGAAAAATTCAGGAAGATCCTGAGAAAGCTTCTTAAGAGTTCTACAGGAAAGTCCTTTTGAAAACTTCAGGGCAGACATTCACTGCCCGGTAGACGCATAATTTTCTCATGTGTTAGGGAGTTTCATAGCACAAAGGCAGTCCACAGGCAGTTCAGTTCTTGAGAAAGTTCTTGAGCGAAATTCAGGGAAGATTTTGGGAGAATTTAAGGAAAATTCTTGCAAAAACTTCATAGTAGTTCTTGAGTGAACTTCAAGGAAGATCTTGAGATAACTTCAGAAAACTTCGGGAACGTTCTACAGGGTTTTTTATAAGTTTGAATACATTTTTGAAATGTGTTAAAAAAATGTAAAAACAAGATATTATTTTCTTAGGCAATTTTTATTCAAGCAATTGTCTCTAGTGGAATTAAATGGAATTTGCCGCGTTTCCCAACAAACATCAATGCTGAATAACTGTTTGTTCAAAGAAATTTGGAGAAGTTGTTCAGCTTTTTATTCTAGAAAGCTGAATAACTTCTCCAAATTTGCTTGAACATGCGTTTATTCGACACTGTTGTTTGGTGGGTTACTAGTGGCAATATGAAAAATAAGTGTTTCAATGTTTTGTGTTATATATATTTTTAAATGTGATCAAATGTAGTACTAATTTTGAATTCTCCTGGTTTTGCAATTACAATCGTTCTACTAATACGCTCAAAAAAGTTTTATAATAGTGCTTTAAAAAAAGTGAAAGTTTGGAGAATTTCTACAGCGAACTTCAGGGAACTTCTACAGAGTTCTCTTAAAATTTTACCTAAAGTTCTCTGAATAACTTCCTTGAAGTTTTTTGAAGAACTTCCCCGAAGTTTTCTGAAGAACTTCTCCAGAGTTAGAAGAATATTCTCGAAGTTCTCTGAAGAACTTCCCTGATTTTTTTTCTCAATTACTACCCTGAAGTTCTCTGTAGAACAACCCTTAAGTTTATCGTAAAATTACCGTTAAACTCTCTGTAAAACTTCCCTCAAACTCTCTGTAGAACTTTCCTGAAGCTCTCTGAAGAATTTCCCCGAAGTTCTTAAAAGAACTTCCAGTAAGTTTATTAGTTAATTAATTTATTTGTTATTACTCCCCGAAGTTCTTATAAGAACTCCTTTGATGTTCTCTGAAGAGCTGTCCTAAGGTTCTTTAAAGAACTTTCCTGCAGTTCTCCAAAAAACTTCTCTGAAGTACATACAGATTTTCTTAAAGATCTTACCTGGATTTATTCCGATATACGTTCCTGGAGTTCTCTTAAGAACTTAAGCTCGTGTTCTCTGAAGGCTATTCCTACAGTTTTTCGAAGAATTTCCCTGTCATTCTCTGAAGAACTTCCCTGAAGTTCTCCGAACGACTTCCCTAGAGTCCTCTGAAGATCTTTCCTTGGGTTCTCTAAAGAACTTTCCTGAAATTATTTGCTGGAATACACTGATGAACATCTGAAGTTAATTTTTTTTTATGTATATTACTTCCCTGATGTTTTCTGATGAACTTTCCTGAAGTTCTCCAAAGACTTCTTTGATTTTCCATAATGTTTTATAAAAAGAAAACATCGCCTCAGTTACTCCACAGTGACCGGGTTAAAAACAAGTGTTTACTTTGGCAACGACCGGTGCGGAACTTGGTAGCTAATTTAAAAAGCAGCGTTCGGTGTCATCATTGTCGGATAGTCTCAAGCTCTCTTTTTTTCGTTCCGTGTCCATTGTTTATTCTTCATCTTTCATGTGCACGTTAAATGCCAAGTAACATTTCGAAAACCATCCTGCATTATTTATTTTTATTAAAGTTTTATTAAGGCCACTAGAAATCAATTTGGTTTTATAGTGGCATCGAGAGGTGCCAATAGGTTTTGTTCGAGCGTCGGCTCTATTTGCCGGCCACCGGAGGTTTTTCTACCCGTTAGTTCTGCTAACGGAGCCACAAGTCATCGGATTGAATAATCCGCCCAAGAAAAAGCACTGCTGTACCAATATTTTCACTGCACGCAATGTCTTCACACTCTTTCACCGTGAGACTTGATGTCCCGAATCGCACTCACAGTCGATTCACGACTCGCACGAAAAGCTTGCACGCAAAGTTTGTTTCGACCGAAGGAAACTGCCGGTAATGTGGATCGTTTCGGATCTGCTTAATAAAATAGGCGCGGGAGTCACTTGGTTTCACTACACTCCATTCTATTTGACTGTTCGAAAGGACAAAGGCGGGAATAACAAACACGGGTTAGCTACCGAACGCTTCTGCTATTTATTTGCAACTGTCTGGATTTTAACTCTGCTGTTGCTTTGAAGAGATCGAGAGAATGATCTGATCTTACAGTGTCGCATGCAATTATAATTTCAGGTTGAATTCAAATTGTTGGGGAATTCAAATTTGCTTATGACTAGAACAACTAAAACTACTATTTACAAATTTACAAAGCGATTTGGAAACTATGATGAGCATAGCGATCAGGTTTCATATTTTAGGCAAGCCAAACAGCTTTTTAACAACGATCTAAAAACCTTGTTTTCTCAAATTCCGTTTATTTCTATCAATGGTTTTATTTCTACTTTGTGAACTCGTAAAATACCGTTCTTGAATGCCGTTTTAGGACGCATACATATTATTATATTATGGTTAGTTAAAAAAACATTTTAAAACCATTTTGCCTCCAGTAAATGCATTCAACGGCAAGTTGGCATAGATAAAAATCACCAAATGACCAAAAAGTTGTATAGTAGTCATTGCGAAGATAAATTGGCTTTCTGGCAAAATGTGATTTTTGAAAATTGCTTTATTGAAATATAATAATTTAAATATGGAAAAACAGCACAACTATGCACAAACTTTTATAATGAATTGTAGATCGGTGACTAATTTTGTCATCAGTTCAGATAACCTTATTGAATTCCATCAATTTTCTGGAAATTCATGATTAATTTATTAAATATATAAGTTTTATTTACCCTGGTTACCAATAAACACTAGCATATGCAGTAAATCAACCCTAAATCTGCATTTCAGATGCAACAAGCATTATATAAGCATTATATCAGCATCTTGCAAGCAATTAGTTGTAAAGCTGCGTTTCAAATGCTATTTAAATGCTTGCAGCCTGTAATAAGCATTTCGAATGCAAAATAGTATTAATGAAGCAGCCGTATATTGGGATAAAAGTGGCATTTATGTTGCATTTGGGGCTACTTAAATGCTTGTTAGGCTGTTAAAACGCTCTGGAACTGCTTATTGGTTACCTGAGTAGTTTTGATGTTGTAAACTCGCATAGTTTCCGAGGCGCATGAATTTTCAGCTCTTATTATGCCAATATTCATCTATTCACATGAAATTTATTCGCATATAATTGGAAGCATGACACGCTGAAAGAACTCAGTTTGTTTTGGATATTTTGCTAGCAAACAAAATTTCCCGCAGCACTAGAACTTTTTTTCAATATTTGTTATTTACTGCTAAGTGAATCAGAGGAGCAGAGAATCGAACAAAGCAGAACAACAAAAACCAACCACGATATCACAGTGATGTTTGGCAGCTGTGGCCATTTTTACGTATGCTGGTTTTCATGGCAGCCAAAAGGTTTTATGAAGGTTCTGAAGTGTTATGACCACTATCACTAGAACATTTTCAAAATCTTTATAGTCTAATAGAGGTTTTATCAACTTTTTTTCACAATCGTCTATGTACCTCTATGTACAAATTTTGGCTTAAAAGAAGCATAGAGGAGGTGTTGGTGGACAAAACAGTTTTGAATGTAGCTTTATCAACACCGTCGGGAGGAGTGCTATACGGCTGGAATAAAACTAAAATTGATACTTGGAATGTGTTGTCTAATGATTGTAAAGCTAGATGACCAAAGTCCTCTCCCCTCAATGATCTGATCCAAGCATTTAACAGAAACCCATAAAATTTACTATTCAATTTGGCACACTTTATTACGATACAAAGGACCCGTGCTTTTTCGGGTTCCGATGCACGAAACCAGTCCGACATTTGCAAGTTGCATTTGAATTTTATTTCGCCACCTGTAACAGTGCACCTTTTGTTTCGTGAAGCAAGTAATAAAATCCACGTCCATCCGATACAAGTACGACTAGTGTATGGTAAGTACCGGACGGAGTTTCACCCATTCAGATGGAGTCGCTTATTGGAGGGGAGCGACTTCCATAAATAACAAAAGTGGTGCTAAATTCGGTGGCGAAATTACTTTTTTTTTTTTGTTGTTGTCTCGATCCGGCCGCAGCGCGGTTCGAGAGCTGCTAAAACTTTGAGTCGAATTCTGATGGAAGGCGATAATTTACCATGAATTATGAGTCACGAGAGGACCATTTTCAATAATAAAGTGCAGTATGCTTTTTGCACGCCCGGCTTTCTCGCCCGTTGAGTTGATGTAGATAAATATAAATATCTGATTTAACAGTAGAACTTAAGGCCGAGAGGAACTGCGAGTTGTACTTTGCTGTCCGGATGGTGTTTGGAAATGAAAGGAACTGCTGCTGAAGAGGAAAAACAAAAAGAGCAGAATGAGATGCAAACCGAAAGCAAGTGTCACAAATAGTCGCATAATTTTGCCTCGGACAAATGATGAAAAATAATTGTTTACGCTGGACAAATGGCAGGAAAAAGAAAGCGGACGCTTGGAGCGATAATTTACCAACTTTTTTTTTATATTTTTCATCGGGCAGCTTATTAAAAAAGCAGCAAACGACTTTTTAAACAAGTAGGTTTTTTACTCCAGTCGTATTCTGGCACTTTCGCTGCAGTTCGTCCTTTTTTTAATTTATTCCGTGTTTTCACAGTGAAGTTTTATGCTAAGTCTCCCAAGACAAATAGTTGGCATGAATCTGGACCGAATGCAGTCTTGAGTGGCCCCGGGTGTTTGTTTGTTTCCGTTGACCACCAGGGCGACGGCGGGAATTGTTCTTTTGGAAGGAGAAATGTAAATGGGTTTCCAAACTTACAATTCCCAATGGTTCTCGCATTTCTGTGGCCAGCATATTTACTACTGCATATTGGTTACAGTTTCCAGAAGCACAGAATTTATTAACATTATTTAACAGAATGTACAACAAATCCATCCATCCGGGAACGGTGTTGATGTTGTGATAATTGCTCTTCTCTGAAAAACAATTAGTTTTGCATGGTGATAAACATGACGACACTTGCACTATTAATTTCCACAATGCAGGGGGGGGGGACCTTTTTCAGTGCTGTTGGCAGCTGTCTAGTTGAAGAACTGACTTGTCTACCGCGCAAAATTAACTCCACCGTTCTAAAATCCGTGTAGACTGCTGATTTGTCAACTTCTCCCACGCTCCACAGAACGTCGTTGGCTAAAACTTTCGGCACCTTTCCCACGCTTCACTCGAGGAAAATCAATCAACAGCGACGTGCCGGCGGAAACTTTCCAATCAAATCATCGAACAATTGAATTAACATCACTTTTCACTTTCCTTCTCGTGAGCAACCTCACATATTTGTTTGATTTCCAATCTCTAATCGATCGGGTTTCTTCTTCGAGATCTCGTTCTTTGTTTCACTATCAACTGTCTCAATCGTCTTCCCTTTCAGCTTCTTGTGCATCAAGGAAAATTCAATAAATGATTTTTCTTCTCGCAACTTTTACTGCGCCATTGCCGTCGGTTGGATGGTGCTCGCGTTGGCGTTAAAAGTCGAAGTTAGATTTCTTAGATGTTTTTTTTTTCTTTCTTTCGAGTTTTCCTCCTCTTTTACGGCAGCCCGGTTTGAGTTGGTGCGCGAGAAATCGTCTTGACAGCAAATGTAGCAAAGTTTTTGTTTTTATTGCCAGTTGTAAAAATCTCAGCACAAGATGACCACCGTTTGTGGTGTTGGGAAAATTTCGAAAGTGATGCCATCTGTTTCTGTTTACTCTTAGGGGGTGTCCTGTGTAGTAAGAGTGAAGTGTACTAGTTGAAGGAACTTTTCGTTGGTCTCGTTAATTATCTGATATTTTAGGTGCTATAATACATTTTTATGGAAGTCACATTTCTGCAATGAGATAATTTGTGTTTATGAAGAATCTTATCGACTTATGACTGAAAAAGTTATGAAAAAGGATCTAAATCCAGATGTAATAATCTGAGTGAATTTCCATTACTAACTTACAAATGCTGGTTCAACGTTTCACTGGCACAATTATGTGTTGCTACGAAACTCGCTTGAGGGTTACTTGTCTCCAATTCGTAAAGTGTCCCGCTCTTTCAAGATATTGCTCCAGTTGGTCTAACCATTTTGCTGGCTAACGTCGGAATTGAGAAGACTAGATCGGGGAAGATTCTGAAGGAGCTTGAAAAGAAAAACAACTGGTACTGACGAGTGAAAACTATGACATTCTCATTCATTGGGAACAGACTTGATTGCTGGCGTTCGTACTACTTCTTAAAAAACATAAGTTTAATTTGTAAATGCCAGCCAAGGATCAATTTTCTGTGCACAATTACCGGGACCTGGTGGGGAGCGCATCCGCAAGATCTTCTAACGTTGTACCGGACAACGATTTTGTCGGTTATGGAATGCGGTAGTTTTTGTTTTCAGTCAGCGGCTCGGTCGCACTTCGTTAAACTGGAACGTCCCTAGTAGCACACAAGTTGCCATTCGGTTGAAATAACATAGATGTGACTTGCTAAGTTATATTTAAGTTACTACAACTAATTATGATCGTAGTGTGCTACTTGGGGTATTCAGTATCGGTGTCTTCGTATCGCGTTAGGTTGCATGCACTCGACTCACACCACTCTCAGATCGGTTTACAGAGTTATCTCTCCGGCTCCTCACCAGGTGTGAGGTTATGAACCCTCAGGTAATCGGAAACTTTGAGAAGCTTCTTGATTTGAACCCTCAAACTCGCTTCATGACATTGTACCATTTTTACATAACACAGGATGTCAGCCCTTTGCTTAATATTCCCAATCGTGTTTCCCAAGTAGCACCGAAAACATAAATAGAAAGATTATACTTTCCAAGTGTCATTCTGTAGATCTATAAAAGTGCAATTTGACTAGTTAAGTCATGTAGATGTGCGTTTTATGCAATTTGAATCTAGATTTACTTACATGACTAATTGATTTGTCATATATGTGTTTAATGTTTTCAAGTTAAGACATGTTTGTTAACGTCTGACATCTTGTTGGCAAATTATGTTGATAAATGTAGCAACTCAAGTCTTCCGTATTTCAAGAAATGAACATATTCAAGAAACGCCAAATGCCAACAGAATTAGTCATGTATGTTTTGTTCGTGTCGTATTAGACCTCGAATGAACGTTCCTGTACTTTTAAGATGACCAAAAACTATCAAATATGTACTTATATCACAAAAATTGTTACCGTTGAAACATTCAATATCACAATTCCATGCCAGAACCATGCCATTATGATGAAAAATATTGCTATATATCATATATATAATAGCCCTGTTTGTCTGTCCGGTGACTAGCCAACCAGACGCAGCACGCGGGGAAATTCTCACAAAAAATAAAATCTCACGAAACGTCAACATTCAAAAACAAACAGTCCTCAACCGCTCGCAATGAGATGC
>JASCZW010000562.1:0-102064 GCA_034211315.2 Aedes japonicus
GGCTGGCAAATGTCATTTTCAATGAAAAATGACCTACGATTTTTACCGAATTACGTTTGAAAAACTCATCGGGCGAGAAAACGAAAAAATCTCTTCGGGCGAGAAAAAGATAAATCTCATCGAATTTTTCGTCATGACAGCACGTAACAGTGTTTTGGTCATCTCTATTACAAACACATTTATTGATATAATCGTAAGTTTCATAACAAAACTTGAAATACAATGTCCACTCTGTCGATTTCATATTATTGCTTTGCTAATTTTAGGTAGACTATTTAGAAATTTGTAAAACAAAATCACATGAAAATCTCATGATTGTATGATGGTGTGAGAATGACAAGAAATCTCATGATAGTTCATTTCTTCTCGTGACAGTGAGATTATCTATTTTTTCATTGTCAAATAATGGCCGTGAGATTTACCAGCTCTGATTTCAACTGTCACTTTTTTACACCCGCCATTTACAAAAGTAAGAAAAAAAAAATCTGCCGGTTGTGTGTGTTGTGCGTCCAACCAAAGTTATACTGGATCAAATTCTTGGTGAAGTGCGAAACATGCATTTCCATTCAAGAACCTTATTTTATGACTGCTTCTACCCTAAGTGCAAATCCCGATACAGTCACTTCACTTTCTGGGAGGCATTTCGTACTGTAGATCTCGCCGTTCACTGCCAGCCCTGACAACAAAAGAGGGGACTTTACATCCCCTTTTCACTGATTGTGAGTCACAGCAACACCTTTTTGGGAACTTCGTGTGCACCGTGTACTTCACATTGCTGCTGATTTTTTTGTCAGGAGGTGAAGTAGTCTTTGCCTTGCCAGTTGTTGCCGTCACATGTGAGGTTCGTCTCGTCGGCGATAACGCTTTAGTTTTTTTTTTGTAAAAGTTCATGTTAAACTTAAAGCGAATACAGCTGGCAATGTATTGAATATGAAAATCGAAAAAAACCGTACGAAAATTGCATTTAATATGAAATCGATCTGATGGAAAGAAGTTGCATGCATGAATATATACTGTTCCAGAAAGTATAAGCATACTTTCAAAATAACAAAAAAGTCATGTTTTTTAGTTTTAATAATTTTATTTGGCAAATCATATTTGTATTTGTGTTTTATATGATCTTTTGCTCTAGTTTAATCAAAATCTTTAATCATAGACAAGACTCCTAACTTTTCCTCGAACATAACCCATTAGCTCCTGCACAGTGGTACTTCCCACAATTTTGACCACTTTTGGCCAATTTTTTCAAATTTTGGATGTCGTCCGCTGGTTTTATGAATTTTCGAAGCTTTGCTTTGGTTAAAGCCCAAACAGTCTCGATTGGCCGTGCCTCGGATTTGGCGGATTCATGTCTTTCGGCACGAAACATACATTTTGACTTTTGTACCATTCTAAAGTGTCCTTTGCGTAATGACATGACGCCAAATCAGGCCAAAACCTAGGCCAAAACACTACTTGACCTTCGTGCTGCCTGATCATCGGCAATAATCGCTTCTGGAGACATTCCTTAACGTATTTCTGTGTGTTCATTATCTCCGTTGTGATGTACGGACTAGATGTTTTACCACACTCGCATATTGCCTGCCAAACCATAACCTTCTTACCGAATTTTTCGGTAAAATTCTCCGTTTCGGGGATGTCTTTGTCTTCGCTTACAGCATACACACTCAGATTATTTTAAGAAAATCTATAATGTTTTACCGAATTCTCAACAGCTGAACGTTTGGTAATCCGTTTTTAAAATATTCGGTAAAATTTCACCGAAATCCGTAAAATCGGATTACCGCACGTTCAGCTGTTGAGAATTCGGTAAAACTTTACAGATTTCTGTAAAAAATCTAAGTGTATAGAATTGTGGTCCGGGAAGCGTTTTGTAATCTAGTTTCACATACGTTTCATCGTCCATTATTATACACCCAGAATTTCTACACAATAACGAATCGTAGAGTTTGCGGGTCCACGTGGTTTCACGGACAGCATAACTTCAGTTTATTTGTTTATTTATAAATTTACATCAACAGGCTTTCAGCAGCCCCAATGATGTTGGTAAAGTAGGACGTGGCCTGTTTTGGGTTCTTTTGGGTTTTTTATGCTTCCGGTATGTTTTTAGCCCAAGTCTTTCTTTGACACGCATGACGTTACTCGACGAGGTCCCTAGTTTTTTCGCAACATCCCGAACGGAAGTCGCTGGTTTTCGCTTGTAGGCATCCCTGATCTTTTTATCGGTATCCGGACTAACAGGACCGGATTTCCGACCACGTTTCGGCGCATCTTCAAACGTACACTGTTCTCTATATTTTCGAATCACGTTCTCTATATTTTCGAATTTTTTTTTGCCGTGCAGTTCGAACGTGTATCAGAGAAATACAAACAGAAAGAAGAAAGAAGAAAAATAATTGTTCGCAATCATTTGGAAAACCATTCGTGGTCTGGGCCAAAACTTGCTAAAGTGCTCCCCGAAATACCGTGTGGCGTGTTTTGAAAAAGTACAGAGAAACTTTGTCGACGGATCGCAAGTCTCAAAGCAAGCGTTGGGCGGCTACCCAAGTAGCACACAAAACATCTTTAATATTCAACACCTAGTTTTAATGTTTCATTTCAGTAAATCTGCAGTAACAAAAAAGCATATTTTGTTACAACAGAGTTTATTTCACGTATGCGATATACTATGTATTTCATTGGTATTGCTCAAATGGTTTTCCAAGACAATTCAAAACAAACATTGAAGTTAGTCGAGACCTGTTTGCCTTTGAAAACTTGCAGTTAAGTAATCTTAACCATGACGTTGCAAACTTAATATTTTCCAGTGAATGTGATGTTTATTTTGAAGAAATTTTGACCTCCAGTGCAACATAACAAATTATATACAAACATGTTTCAATGAAGCGTTCTGATACTTAAGATCTCCCAAAACACGTTTTTATGCCACATGCGCAACTTAATGAGAACACAACATAAAGTCAATGAATAATGTTACGTTTTTGCAACGTTCAATTGCACATTACCACAACAGTTATGACGATTTAAATATCTCCAAGTAAAATGCAAAATGCCGACCTCATGTGCTTTGATATTATTGAAAAAATAATCAGTTCATAATTTGATCAGAGGTTGTTGATAATATATATGCCTAACAAAGAAAATGGCTTAAAGTGTTCGTTATGCAACCTCGAAAGGCTATGATTTTCATAATAGTGGCTATTACTATTTTACTTTTAAACAAGGTACACTCAAATAGTGAGAGCGAACTGTTTTCATTTTCGGCTGTCCTAACTAATTAATTTCAATAAAATAGCTACCTACGTAAAGCTGAATTATATTAACTTCCCAAACAAAATATATCGCTATTAAATTGCTAGTTGTGCGTAAGGAACATATGCTGTTATGATGAAATTTGTCAGAAGCAGATAATTTCCCATGAGGCTCTAGGAGTGGACAGTAATTTATTACTAGAACGAATATAAATGAAGACAGAGTATTGATAGTTCCGTTTAACATAACGGCAGGTTTGAAATAGAAAGATACAAGTTGAAAACGAGGTATGGGCATTTGAACGGTAGTATGCGATCTGGCACATAATCTTTTACCAAGCTACCCCAGTGCCGGGTCGGCAAAGGGGAGGATACCAGTCAAGGGGATAGAAACAAAATCAATGATTTCACAAAAATCCCTGACCCTATTTCAAGAACAAAATTGTTGCTATGCTCCCAACTATAAGCTAATCTATTCATCACATAGCAAAAAGTTGGTATTGATAAAATTTAAAATGTATCACTACCTGATTTTATATTTTCCAAATTGCTGATTTAAATCAAAACCGAAGCAATAATATATGTATAGAAGAGATTCTAATGTTATGGATATGGAATAATCGATAGATCATAACCGAAACTATCATAATAAAGTTGTTTTAAATTTGTTGAATATAAATTTGTAGCATGCAATTTTGTGTTGAGTCATGCAAATAAAGCTTAAAAAAAATTCTTAAAAATAAAGTAACCTCCTTTAATATGATAGGATAAGTTGAATTTTTCTGTATAGTGGTTTTCATCATAAACAAATGCATAACTAATTGCAATTGATTGTAATCTATGTTCTACACAAAAACAAATTTCGAACGGTTTGATATTTTCCACCTTTACTAAGATATTTTCATTTAGAAACAGTTGTGTCTTCCATTGGATTTTTTTGTGGGTGACCTAGACCAAAACTATGGATAATCAAATTGCAAGAAATCCAGACATTGAATGCATGGAAGAGTAAGTAATACAAGAATGTTTTTTTATTATTCCATTTAAACCTCTTAATGAAATTCCCACTCAATTGTTAAGTATAGTTAAGTAAAGAAACATAGTGTAGCTTCTGAATTATTCTAATTCTTTGTTCTATTTGCTTTAACATATTTGTTTAAAGCGTATATGATATTATTGTTTTATATGTAATGCCAATAAATTTTTTTTTCAGTACGTTATATATATTTTTTGAACAAACAAGCAGCTGTTAAATTGGTTTAATATAAAATTTATTACTATTTTATAATGTGGAATTCAGTTTTTTATTAAATAATAAGTAAATCAGGTATACGTAAACAAAGAAAACTAACTATCAAACTACTAATGTCACTATTGTCCAGATAACTATAATTTAGAGATTTCTGCATAGACAAACATCGTAGATGCATTCACGTGTTAGGATTGGAATATAATTATTTTAGCCGGTAGTGTATTTGGTTTGTTCGTAGATGCCATATGTCAAAATTTTGCTATACAAAATGAGATTTTAAAATTTCACTAATTCCTCCCCAGTTTGAACTTAACATGAACCTGTAACGATTGATTAATCTTTGGAGAAATCTGATTCTTCCATATGTAAACATAATTTAACACAAATTTTTCTTTTCCAAACTCAGAAGCAATGCTCTATTCTCAAGGATTTATTCAAGGGTGTTTATGTTTTTCGTAGTAGAACAGAATTTTGATCCATAGATCTGAAAGCGTTTAAAAATTAAACATATACCAACACGATTTTCAGATCATTTTGTTTTTCAATATTTCGATCACGAATATTTGGTTGATAAAGATATATTTTAAACAAAAGCTATACTCGCATTGATTTAGACATCGGTATCATTTCACTTTCTTGCAACGCGAATTAGAATATTCGAAAGTTTTACAAAATGCTATTGCAACTCTGTAGAAACAATGTCAAGTTGCAAATAGCCTCCACCCTTGCGCTTTTTGCGTTTCTGTTGTGTTGATTTTGAGGTACATAGCCATACAAAACTATCCCTAATTTGTTTCAAGAGCGATTTTTATTGAAGATTTTTACTGAAACAAATTGTGCTACTTGGGTACTGTCGACCGTCAACTGCGGAACAAAGTCATTCAAGGTTGTAAAAACCCCAAACAGGAACGAGAAGCAGGAAACCGTTTTGAAAGCAAGAACACGTAAGCTGTATGACAAATTACTAACATATTTTGACTGTATGGTTATGAAGTTTCCTGGTCTTGAGTTCTATACCACATTACAACGACAACGTGGCAAGTTTGACGATCATTTCAATAAAAAGTTGTTGTCGAAGTTGCCGAAATTCTCTAAAAAGTACATGGTTTGGCAGGCTATTTGTAGCCTCGTAATCTTCGTAACTACAAGTACGATTAATCAACAAGTTTACGTCAACGAGTGTCTGTAGAAACGGCTACTACTGTTCATCCAAAACCACACAAGTTCTGTGTTATTTTGGCCTGATTTGGCGTCTTGCCATTATGGTAAAGCGGCTCAGGAGTGGTATGCAGGAAACAGCATCAACATTGTACCAAAAGTCTGTAATCCTCCCATGTAACATCACAGAACTTCGTCCAATTGAAAGATGTTGGGTCATTGTAAAGCGAAACCTTGGGAAATCGAAAGGAGAGGCAAATACTGAGAAAGATTTTGCTTAAAAGTGGGAAAATGCTTCAAGAAAGGTGACTGAGGATACTGTGCAGAACGCAATGGATGGCATCAAACGTACACACTTAGGCAATTTTACAGTATTCGGTATTTTTTTACCGAATATTCAACAGCTGAACGTACTGAAATCCGATTAACCGGATTTCGGTGAAATTTACAGTTATATTTAAAAAAATAACTGGAACTTGTAAAATTTGATCGAAATCCGTTATTGATCGAGTCATGGGACGCATACCCTATATTATCTATATTTGCCATTAATGTATGTAGTGTTATATTTTAATATATTATTACTCGGGGTGATGAGCTTTTGTAAAGTTTGACGAGCTTTCGCCTTTCGCCATTCATCTGCTTATATCTGTTTTTCCTATGTATTCAAAAGCTTCTGTCCGCATTTCCACGTTGTATGTGGTAATGTATTGCTATATATATCCTTTGGCACACCGTCGACGACGTCGTCGCCGTCGTCGTTGTCGTCTAAGCGATGGCTCTAATGTTTTGTGTTTTCCAAGCCGAAAGTGTGGTGCATTTCGAGTTTTGTTTCCATCCGCAAAGGACGTACTTTTCCGGAGGATCAGCTGGATATATATTTTTCCACGTTAGGAGCGTTCAGGTTGGTTAGTGGTTTGTCCTAGAGCACACAGAAGCTATAGTGGTGCTTTAATTGAAGTGCTTTGGGGTTGTGGGGATTTTTTTCTCGTTCGGAACGAGAAGTCAAGTCAAAGTGTGAAAATCATTCACCTCCGACTCTCGAAAGGAAGTAAATCGTTGAGTGGTGTGGCGAACGACGCTCAGCTAGAAGAAAAAATAAAACGCTTTAACACAGCCACAGGAGTTTGATGTTAAGGGTGGAAAAGTGATTTACCCAACAGTGCTCTCATCCTAAGTGTTGCAACTTAATTGATTTTTTTTTATATTAAGTGGATTAGTGGCAGAAGTGGTACCCATTTATGGTCACCTGATTTTCTCTCTCTTGAATGTGAGTAAAACGAAAGTGTGAAGCAGGGAAAATAGGCCGATTATTAACCCTGAGAGGAAGCCGCACGTTGCCGAACGCGAGTGGAAAACCGTGGCCGTAAGAACGCAATTAGTGGCCATATTTTCTCAACACTAACAGGATACGATCGACCGTACAGTAACCGGTCAAACAAAGGTAAATACATTCGTTGTACATAAAAAAAACCGCTCATTGATGGTGAATGAGCACGAATGGCAATCAATGATACTCACATAGAATTCTGTTATACGTAATACGCATAATACTGAGAATGGTTAAATAATCCGGCTTAGGAACTTAGTTTAGGAACTTAATTATAATGGATAAAACAGGCAACCATTTTACCGCCCGGTGGCAGAATAGGAACAACTAGAACTAATGCGATCGTAACAAATTAAAGACTAATATACAAACAATTCATACAGAAATAGGAAATTTCTATGTAAATAATGAATCGGGGTGTTGCTTATGGAGGAGTTAACAATTAAGAAAAAAATTAAAATGCTTAAAAATGGTTCATTTAAAGAAAAATATATCATGACGGAATGGATCAGCAGTTGAAATAGGACTGAATTGTCTGAGAATAAGCTACTGAATGAGAGGTTCAAAAATTGATTGCCGAGAATACCCAGATAATCAACAAGCAGCTCAAAAGTGTCTTTACGGCAGCCTATCAAGCAATTAAGTCGCCTTAAATGCAACATAAATGCCGCTTTTGGCCCAATATACGGCTGCTTTATTGCAATGCTATGATAATACTTAATTAATTCTGTTTTGTATTCGAAATGCTTATTACAGGCTACAAGCATTTAAATAGCATTTGAAATCAATTACAAATAAAGCTTGTACATCTGAAATGCAGATTCGGGGTTGATATATGTATTATACAATATGTCTGCGGATACAACGACGGAGCCATCAACGCCAGTTGGCGGAGCAATCGAGCATATCTCAGTAATTATGTGCCTAAACGCCATTTGTAAACAATAACTTTAAACGTTGATTTCTCACGTTAGAATCCCACCATATCCTGCTACCCATATGGTAAAACACTTTCTTCACAAATGCTGCTTTCATTTCACGAGAGTGATTGAGATTCAAGAGAAATGATTTGAAAGTCATTGTTTCAAATGGCTTTAAGCCTTAACAGATACTCGAACAGCTCGATTGGCTCCGCAAGTGACAGTTCAATTGGCTCCCGTCATTGTATCCGCCAGACTATGAATCTAGTGACTATAATATTTATTGGTTACCTGGGTAAGCAATATTGCCGTAGCCATTATTTCCTAGGACCCCCCAGGACAGCTTTTAAATATCATTGATGTGTTTTTTTTTATGGAAGTTTTATGTTGTTCTTCAAGAGAAAACTATAGGCTTAATGTGGCCAAAATTATATGGCCCACACGATGGTTCAGATTATGAAAAAACATAATTAAGATTATAATTTTCTGTGTAGCGTAAACACAGCGAATGTTTCCGTCGTAGTATCAATTTTAGACAAATTTTAAAACATGTTTGGGATTTGTTATTTTTTTTCTGAATAGCAATAACTCTGATTTTAATAAATCAAATCGAGATCCGTAAATACACTCTTAAACTAATTAAACCCACGGATATTTTTTACACCTTACTAGGAACATTACAATGGTTGTCAATCTCACTTAACTGGAAAATTGGCCTTAATGCAGTATCGACCTAAAAAGTAAAGGGCTTACGGAATTTTGTTCAATATTACCAAGCGGAATTTTGACAATTGATCTGCATGGTTAGAACTGTCACCTTCACTTACGGAATAATCGAGCGGAAACCTTACAAATGCTAATTTTATTTTTCATTCTTTTCAGGTGGATACTTCTGCAGAAATTTCTTTTCGATTCTTTACTTTTCCGTTTCAGGAAACGGAATTTAACATGGGTTTGGCATAGAAAAAGAAATTTCTTTCAAACATGATACCGACCTTTATCAAGTAAAACTTGGTAAACTTCTTAACCATTTGAAGGGTTATACTATAACTGAGCTTAGTTTTACTCAATAAAGAGTAAAATTGCCTGGGAGTTGAGAGAGATAACAGCTAAAAAATACCAATCAATGGATAAAAAAACCATTGTTAACTCACACTACCATACGCTGGTGTGCAAGTCACAGAGAACTCAGAATTTCTCTGTGTGCAAGTGTTACGGAGTACAGTTTTGTTGAACATAATGAACAGAACAGCAACTGTTCTCTTGTTCCGTTTGAATGCGTTATAACGCAGAGAGCGGGGCTTCCAAGAATAGGTAGGCCATGACATTTTAAAATTTCATACCTTCAGGGTCAAATATTTAAAACTGTACCTAAACATAAAATTCAATTAGTATTTATCTAGACAACAATTAGAACAAACATGACGAACCTGAAGGTTTTCCAAAGAATATTTCAAATAATGAAACAAGAAAAATATCAATTTACATTACTATTAGGGGGATTTTGGAAAGTTCGATGATTCACAGGGGGTAAGTCACTCGATCACCTTGTGTTACCACCCTAAAAAACACAATCCGCCACACTTCAAACACACTCGCCACCACATGAAAGATAAATTCATATCTGGCACCACTCACACGAATCGATTGTTTGTTTTTGTTTCCCTCTCGCTTACACAAATGTAATTCAGACGATGCATATGTGAGCATGTATTAAACGTCGAAACCGTGCATTGTTGCCAATAAGCATAAATTTCCGATTGTAGGTTTAGGAAACACAAAAACACCTTCTGCCACCCCAGAAACACATTCGTGCACGATCAACACAAACACAACGTGGCAGAGTTACTCACCCCCTGATGATTCACCCTTTTGGATTTTTCTCTACAAATGTTGTATGCTTAAAATGCGTAGCAAACAGGGAAAAAAGGAACTTAAAACTATTTAAAATGTTTTCCATGGCATAATTAGTAGAAATTGTAAAACATAGTTCTGTACAATCCATTTTAAGAAAGTCATTCAGACAAGTTCTGATGATAATATGTAATTCTATCAAAATATAATGTTTATTTTTTCAAAATTTGAAAACTTTATAAAGTAATGAAAATTTTACAGCAGGTTTTTTGGTTAATAATAGCCCAAAATATGCTTAAATGCTATAACTAACGCTTGCATAAACAAAAGCAAAGTTCACCGTTTTTCATGCGATCATACTGCCACTTGCTGGTGGGTCCACCGGTGAATCGTCAATAAGTAGAAGTAGGCTTTATTCAGAAGAAAAAAAATTGACAACTCTATCAGCTTATGGCAGTCATGGTGAAAGCAGTGAAGCAACTAAAGGGTTTTATATTAAGCGGTTCCTATCTTCAAAGTTGGAAAAAAAAAAACTAATTTCGTGTGAGATATTGACAAGATTTGTTTTTTGTTTAAAATGTCTATCAATACCATTTTAAATGGAATATGACATCGTTCGAATGGCCGCCTTGGCTTCCCTTGGTGGCGTGCATCCGAGAGGTCCAATTTTCCTTGGATCTGGCGCACAAATCGTGCTGAATCTTGTTGATAAGGCTTTGAGGGCATCAGTGGTGGCGGATGCGACAAGAAAAAGTGTAGCGGGGTTAAACGATCTTAGTGGCCAGTTGATATCGGCTCCGCGTGAAAGAGAATAGAGATTGTTTCGTGCACTATGTGGTCCGTTGTACTGTCATGTTGGAACTACATATCGGCAATCATTGACCTATTGACCATTGATCTCCGTTGACGTTGTCAGCATCGTTTGTGAAGAAGAACGGACCGATAACGCCTCCTACCCGAAATTCACACCAAACAGTCACTTTCTGTGGATTCATTGCTACTTGGTGGGCCTTGTGTGGATTGGCCTTGTTCCAAATTCGATAATTCTGCTTGTTCACATTCCCATTAATCCAGAAATGGGTATCGTTTTTCGGATAATATCGGAGTCTGTTTCCAATTGCTCAGAAACCCAATCAGCGAGCACACGGCGCTTCCTATGACCGTTAACCTTGAATTTCTTTGTCAATTGGATCTTGTATGTATGCAGACCCAAGTCTCGACGCAGAATTCACCAAGTTGAAGTCTGCGAGAGGCCAAGTTGTGTTGCGCGGCGAGGAATCGGCTGCAGCGGGTTCTCCTGCACACTTTTGAACTTTCACAGAACCAGTTTCCACATTGCGAATAGTCCTCTCCGTAGGTCGATTATTACGACCGTAAAACGGGCTAAGCGCTCGGAACGTTGTTGGCAAAGAACACTTATTTTAATAATACAATTTTATCATTTTCACGTGTTGTTGGAAGCTTTATCTCTTCATGGTTATTTGGCAAGACACACTGAATAAATGAAAGCTCATTTTACACTTGTAGTTTCAACAATAAGTCCGGCATCGCTTCATACTTTGTATCGGCCGCGTACAGCTGAGCTGTTATAAAGAAAATCATGCCGTTGCTGGCGAAAGGTGAGAGCATTAAGAGCAAGCCGTCGTCCGATGGCTTTGCCCAACCGGAAGATACTGCAAGCGCTGATGCGGAAGATGGACGGTTGCGAAATCGTTCCGTACCCTGGACCGGGAGGTCAGTGCGGTGTTGTGGCTGATAATCAATAAGAAAAGGATGTCAAAGTCACTCTTATTTTCTTCGGGACTTGTGGCTGCATGTGGAGATGTGTGGCATGAAGTGCTTACCGGAAATTGCGGCCTCCATTAAGAAACACCATCTGGCCTCGGCTCATTACGTGGAGCGCTCGCTGGAAGAGATGGTTCGTTTGAGGATTCCAGTCATCCCTAAGAATGCCGAATTGCTCAATAATAACTTTTAATAACTTTTCAACACCATGATTTTTTACCAGTTGTATAGGTGTTTTAGACGCAACCTTACACATTGTTGGACAAAACCACTATACAGCAACCGATTGAAGGTAATCGAATCGAAATTTGTTTAGTAAATGTTGGTGCAAACAATGAATAAACAGAGAAAATACATATTCCATAGAACGAACAACGAAATTTGAAAAAAACGTTACATTTATTTACATATTTGCAGAGGTGGTGAATCAACCACCTGCTTTTGGTTACCATTGCAGTGCAATGTTTGCCGATAA
This sequence comes from Aedes japonicus, assembly GCA_034211315.2. Lineage (NCBI taxonomy): Eukaryota > Metazoa > Arthropoda > Insecta > Diptera > Culicidae > Aedes > Aedes japonicus. Next base: position 12,026 of record JASCZW010000562.1, read on the forward strand.
CAATGTTATATGTAAAATTATGGGGTTGCATTTCGATCACCAAAAATTTTGAGTAGGTCGCTCTTGATCTGACTGCTGTAGTCATTAAATGCATAATCCGCATGCGATCATTAAAAGTATCATAAATGTACAAGATTCCCAAGTAGCACAGTAAGAGTCGAAATTAGTTGTAATAGCTTGATTATGACATGGCAAGTCATATTTATGTTATCTCAACTTAATGGCAACAAGTGTGCTACGAGGGTTTCCATTTTTTGTATCGAAACATCAATCATATAACATTAACTAAGATAAACCATAAAAACTGTCCATCTGTAATTGAAAAACTGTTGCCGAGCTTTTCTTAATCTGTTTCGAAGATTCTGAAGTTAAGGGGTCCAATATGTTTAGTTGTAGTGAAAATGGGGACTACGTCTTCGAATAGGAGTACATTCGTGGATGATATTGAAAATTGCATTCATCCACCAGAAGTGTTTCCCAGTCTAACGATCCTAAGTGAGCATGAATTTAAAGGGTCAATACGTGAGTTAAAATCATAGTAACCGCGGCGTTATGCCGTCAGAATGTGATGATAGGATGTTCATGATTCATGAGTTCATGAAGTTTTAAAACTACCCAGGAAGATTCAAAACGATCATTTTTTTTTCAACTTAATTGTTTTTTTTATTAGGCTCAAGTTCCGTAGACGGTGCCGAGCTCTTTTTCATTTTCACAATGATATAATAATAACTTAGGTAACTATGTTAGCTTTGGGAAGCCGAAAAACTCGTAGCTAGGTCGAGGTTAGGGGTTTCAAAAATATGGGTAGGAATGGGGAAGTAGGGGTCTTTGCGTTGGGTTTCAACAGCATATTGGATGTGATATTGTTGCGGCTGGTAAGGCGTAGTATGGGCGACATCTAAAAGAGAATCAAATAAGAACATCTATTTGATTTAAAAACTTATAGATTAGGCCCATGTAGTCCAAGTCCAGCTAACCCAAGCAACACAACTGGTATTAAACACGTTGAAAGTACTGTTAAATGACAAATGCAGGTAATCAGTATAAGTGTATAATACTTTATTTCAAACTTTTATATGACACAAAAAGCGCAAAAAGTGAAGCTTCATATACATAAAATGAAAAAAAAAATCATCCTCACACAAAAATATAACATCGCCAAACGTGGGATTTCAACATTAGTCCTTGGCGTGATAGGTTTGTAGCTTCTTTACTAAGTCAACTCCGATTGTTGAAAAGTCAACTCTTAGTATCTGCTTCCCATTGGCAGTGAAACCACAATCTTGTACAACAAAAGCATCGTTATGAAAAAATCCCTGCATCCCAATTTGTTGCCAGCTTATCAATGTCTGTTGACGAGCGAATTCAGAAAAATCATTGAAGGCGATAGGACGATCATAAGTAACGCCTTCCATAGCGCCCACCTTGGCAAGTGAGTTGGCTTTCTCATTACCCGAAATCGAGCAATGAGAAGGAAACCAAACCAAGGTGAGAGTGTAAGAATATATCGTATTTCACTAACGAAATACGATGAGCGCTTCACCAGCCTCATTCAACGAATAGTCTCAAGTGAGCTGAGACTATCCGTAAAGATGAGGAATCGATCAGAGGGAAGAGAGACAATTTGCTGCATATTGTATAGCCACAAATACGGCGACGTATATAAAATCCCACACAAGTCTAGGCAGGTTGTAGTGACCGAAAGCAATATCTATGTGGGAAGTTCCAGCAATCTAGCACAATTATTGTACACACGTTGGAAGACCTGAGTGAACAGTGGGTTCTGAGTTAGGTTTATGTAGATGCAACATATGAAGAACGACTGATCAGCAACACATTCGAAAGAGAGCTGAAAAGTTAAAATATCGCTTTATATTTTTTTATAATGTGCACCATGTGATCGAGGATCCAGGTAAATTTACCAAACAGTAGTGGTGCAAATCATTGGGTTAACCATCACCTGTCAACGGAGTTGGAGAGGAATGATATAATCCACACACAGCAGACACATTTTGATGCGGCTACGAGTCGGAGACGTTTTTCTCCGAGCTCAATCATTTCTTGGACGAGGCCAGAGCAGAAAACTTTCATGTTGACTAAGTGTCTCTCGATTTATCTAAGAGAATGGCATCCCGCAAGGGTTTGTCATATCATTCATATTCATTGCGATGAACTCAGTGTTTGAACGCATCCCCGAAAATGTACACATTATCGAGTACGCTGTCGACATAGCCCTTGTTGTATTTGGTAAATATGCGGGGGTAGCAGCATAGACTTACTCTAAGACCAGTAGGTCTCATACAAACACGATTTTTTTCTTGGCTCAGTCAGTACTAGCACATCGGTCCCAAGCTCGGTCCCAAGCTCGGTCCCAAGCTCAATAATGCGCCCCCGAACACACTCTCAAATATTCTGTCAAAATAACACAGCAAATAAAAAAAAGGCGCAAATATCTACAGCAAGGTGCTGGCTTCAATGTGTACTTCGGATCAAGGGGTTCTACAACAGTGATCCACTTTCAAATCGCTAGTTGCATATTGATTGTTGGTCGTACCGTGCATACTCTATGGATCGATGCTATGAATTGAAAGGATTACCGAACGTTCAGCTGTTGAAAGTTCGGTAAAAAATTACCGAATACTGTAAATTTTTCTAATTGTGTAGGACTCTACGTTTTCGGCATTTATGTGGAGCAAGGGCAAACCCCGAGGTGACGAAAGCTGTCTACGGGGAAATTTCCTCCAACCTGTTATGAGGTTGGTTACGGGCTGTCTTGGAAGCATGGGCAATTGGAACACTCGTGGCTATTAGAACAACCTTTGTCTGGGTACCTGGGCACGCAGGTATACCTGGTAATGAGGCTGCTGAAAAACTAGCAAACTAGAGTCATCATGATAAGCTGGATAACATATAAGCCAGCGAATAGAGGTTGAACTTGACAAGAAAGTCAAGTAGACTACTGACCACAGTCACCGGCCTTCAAGCTGACTGTAGACCGGGGTCAATGATGATTTGTCGAAAGTTTTGTAGGTTACGACGAGGGAAACGAGGAAAAAAGCGGACATATGGAATAAAGAGGTGAGGAAACGCAGAGCACAATATCGCGCTCGAGTACTTGTGGTCCTTATTTTGCCTCGAATGAACTAAAACGTCTGCAGCAGACGTACAGTTTAAAGAGACGTTCATAGATTGAATGAATCATTGCGCAGATGTCACTGCCTTGATTAACGGAAAAGGCGAAAAAACGGATAAGCTGGAAAAGGCGCGCAAAGCCATAGCCACAGCAAGATGGTGACACAAAGTTTTTGGTGATCGGCTGGATTCTTCGATGCTCGATGGACAAGGATCGTTCAATTAGACACGCAAGCGTGTAGACCAGCAGTGTCCAGTCTCTATTAACTTTTATTGAATCATTCGTGTGCAGTAAGAATCAAGGTGGTACGTCAACCATAAGTTACGCCGATGCAGGACCTTTTTTGTATATTTGTCCAAACCGCTTTTTGGTTGGTGAGTCAAGGACCGCCTTTGCACGCTACGGTGGGAAAGGCTTTCTGGTCACCGATACGAAATTTTAAAGGACCCACATTCCTCTCGGTTTTATTCCACATAAGTGTTCTCGGACATAGGCCCTAAATGCCAAGGAGAGAGTTCCTCGCCGGTTGGACAGAGGGCGGCCTTCCCGTCGTCGACCGGCTACGTCAGGAGGAAGCGCCTGGACACGGCTCCACAACTGCTACACCAGCCCCTCGCCAAACCACCGTCTCGATAGAAGTGAGCAAACGAACCGCCATCGCATTACAGTCTACGAACGGTCTGACCACCATCGCGCTGTAATCTACGCTGTACCTGCCGGTGGTACCGCCAACATTTTGCCAAAGGCCAATTCGAATGCCATCGCTGAAATCTTTCGGGCACCTCATCGCTCACAAGGCTGTAGTCGTCGAATTTGCCGTAGTCGCCGTAGTCTTCAAAGTCTTTTAAAGGTACGTCCTAGGTCTACACCACACGAACCACAGAAGAGAAAATACAGTGTTTGCCTTGATCAGTTCTATTTATGTAATTAATTGATTTGAAAGCTTGAGTGCCCTTTGGTCTGCGAAGCCCCATCACTTTTCTCGAAAGTAATCCGACCCTGTGACCCAGTTCACAGAATCTCGTGCTGCCGTGTTGTTGTCGGGTAAAACATTATATTCAAGCCACGTTTTAGATACTGCGATTAGTTAATATTTAATTATTGATGTTGAAGTGATCTTTCGCAAATTTGTTTAAAATTTCTCGCTCGCCCAAAAATCAAACATTTTCGTAAGTCATTATTCCGGAGAGACAAAAAAATGAGAACAAAATGTTTGGTTTTTAACTGTAATTTCCATAGAAACTTCAAAGGAAAAGGGCAGTACGAATCCGCCACCAAATTATATTGAATTAATAAAATAATGATCAAGACGAGATTTGGAATCGATTGAGTGGGATGAAGCCGAGTCGATATTTATTTAAAACCACTCACAGCCATGTATATTTACCTAGTATAATAAATTTCCCACTGACCAACAGTGATTTTATGAAAAATAAACATGTCTGCACTTATCGATGAATGGTTTGTTATCGCTAGATGCAAACAATTTTAACCCAAAAGATTGGAAGTGACAGGCATATCTGACGAACTTTAAGAAAGTGTGAAAATCCTTGAAAATCAGAGCATGTTTTCGATAAGCTGAAATGATCTTACAAATTATGTTTGTATATTTGATTAGTTCTTTTCTGCGGTGATAAAACATTGGCGCGTTTTTTAAAGTCGGAAAAGAAGGTCTCATTTTTGTGTGTAAACATTAAGTAGCACATACAATTCGAACAGTCGTGTATTTGGTATTTTCTACGTGATCGTTTCAAGATTGAATTTATTGAATACCACTAGCCCTGAATGTAATGAAAGATTACAATAAATATTGTAACAATGTATAGTGTTTTGTTCAGGTAATTCAATCAGAATCGATCACGAGGATATTCATATCGTTATATCTGCTCATACAAGGCGAAATTCATTGCATACATTTATCTGTACGCTTCGGAGTGTATTCCATGAATCTACGCCTGACTTGTCTCTTGGCTACTTACCCGTATGATGCCAGCAAAGCATGCGTAAAAATGCATCCTTAGGAAAATCTGCACTCTCTGTCCGCATGCAGCAATGTTTTTATCAATACATATCTATGACTGTGTATGTGAATACAAAGCACGGACGAAAGACTAGAGCAGCATCCACATGGTTGCATGTTGCATGAGATTTCCAATCAGACATACCGGCGGCGGTCTAGTTATGTATAGGGAAAGAACGTACAATAAACCGGACTGTCTGCATTGGAATTTCCGGCACGAAATGAGAGCGTGAATTTTCGCCCATTTCAAACCGAATTGCAAATGGCATTCTCGTGCTTTCATTTGCCTGGTTGGCTCGATATTCTAAATTGGATTAGAATAAGAATTGAAAAAAAACCATGCTTTAGAGCAAATATCGATTACTAGTTATATCACAATGATCTCATTAAATCTATCGATCGCCATCAAGTGATTATGCATTTTTAGATCCAATACTATTCTAAGGGTTGGAGTTTTTAAATATATTTATGAAATAAGGAGGATTCCAGAACATTCACCAAAACAACAAATTGTGAAGTTTTGTTTGAAACCAAAGAGATTATTTGTTATGTTAGTAGCATTCTATTATTGTGTTAATAGCTTAAGTAAATTGCTGGCCAAATTCAGCTGAAGATAAGTGAATGAGGTACGCAATTCAGCAGAAATCCTTTTGAAGTGATGATGGAAAAATTTAACCCGACAATTGTAAATGCAAATGTAGGTAGACATGTGATATAATCATATCTGTGAAAAGGCATATACTGTCCTGTTTGTGGGAAGGGGATGTAAACGGATAAGCTTTCCCATACATTGTACTGAAAACTGGTACCGTTAAGCTGGATATGTTTGAACTCACGCTACTTTGGAACAGTGTTTGATTGTTTAAATTGTTAGGATATCATTAGTACGTTTTATGCATCCTATGTTTTCTTGAGTTGTATTTTCCGCAGCACCTTTCGGATGATCAAATTAACCTCGTTTTACGGTGTCATTTATCTTCCATCAGAGCATTGTAGTCTACCGTTTCAGTTAGCCCAGTCCAGGGAATTGGAAAATCCGAAACCACTTGTTGCTTCCACTAATGAAGCCTTCTTGCCTTCTCATGTCTCACCTTGAATGACATTAGCGTTTATGTAAGCCAAGTGGTGTACGTATGTACCTACATCCCTATCCAATTTATTAAATTGAACGAATACATCGCTGGGGGGTAACGAGATTGAAAGAATCGCGTGCTATCATGACCTTTTTACACATGAAATATGTACTAGCATATACATCGATTAGGCTTAGCTTAGGTCAGTACGTGAATTTTGTCGCTATTTTATACCATCATCATAAAGGAGTTGTTCCCATAACTAAGGTTGTTCTCTAGAGCTCATACAACTTACAATAAACAATCCTACTATAAAATATGCTTATAGTTTGAATCTCGTCATTATCTTCACTAGTGATAATGTCACAGATTTCTTTTGGCCTAATTTCAAGGTCCGTGTTGCTGTTTTAAAACACGTTGAACCTTTCTTAAATAATCAAATCTTGCAAACAATGTAGGAAACTAGTTTTAAAATAGGCCAAAATTGCGGGTTAAAATTACATAAGCCGGCAAAAATTTCGAAGAGGAGATACTTCTTCTTCTTTCTTGAAATTTGCTCATAACGATCAACATATAACCTTCTTTTCAATATAGCGTCCAGTTTTATTAACTTTTATTAAAGTTTTATGAAAGCCACTCGAAATCAATTTGGTTTAACAAAGGCAACAAGAGGTGTCAATAGGTTTCAAATTTCAGCCAGGTTTATAAGAACCTACACAGCTTCTATACAACGATCTTAAAACCTTATCTTCTAAAATTCTTTTTACTCCTATCAAAAGTTTTATTTGAACTCGTAAAACGTAACTTATTATTATGACGGAAAACTATCAGCCTATTATTGCGTTTATACTAATTTCCATTGCTTTTTTTTAAAGTTTTACCGGTCATTTTTGAATTATTGCAAGTGAATAATCAATTTTTTATTGCTATTTTGAGTTTTTCAAGTGCGAATTGTTAATTTTTCATTGGCACCGTGTTTAATAATTTAGTGGCAATTTTGTGAATTTCCAATGCTTAATATTCATTAATTAGTGCCAGTATATATTTTACTCCAAAAGAAATATAGACTCCGGGAACTAAACCCAGCTTCCTACAGTATGATGTAGATTTGCAGTCACGCCTTCACCGGTTTGGAAAACAAGGGATTTGTTTTTGAATAAACGCAGCAGTGACAGCTCTATGCTCATGTGAAGAAGGGAGACAATGGTTCCGATAAGTTGTGCGAATTCGTTTTTGTTTAGTTTGATATGCTGTCATTATGATAAATTTTAGTTTTTTTTAAATTTAATTTAAGAAAAAGAAAAAAAAACAACAACAAAACTATCCATTCAATGTAAAGAAAATTAAAACTCGCAATTTTTTTCCATTATATGTCTATTTATGTGCAAAACACTTGCAAAGGAAGAATTTAAAAGAACTTTCAAAACAATTGGCTTGGCCAGGTGTGCAGATACTGAAAATATTTGTTTCGTAAATCCGATTTCACTCGTCTCGTAAACGTGAATTTTTTTTTTTGGGTGCGGTGCAGATCGGGTGAGGAGCTTCAGGAGCGCCACATCCAAGGCACGGTGAAGCATGGAGAAGGAAATATGATGGTCCGGGGGTGTTTTTCGTGGAGTGAAGTGACGGGATAATGACGGCAGATTCCTACATCAACATCCTGCGAGAAAATATAATGGTTTCACTGATCCAGACGGGTCTTGAAGTTAAGTTCGTATTTCAGGAGGACACCGACACGAAGCATGCTGCCAAGAAGACCAAGACTTTCTTCCGGCTTTGTCGGATCAAACTGCTGGAATGGCCGCCACAAAGCCTGGACCTCAACGCCATCGAGCATGTGTGGGCGATTCTAGTGCCAGGGTTGATGAAACTGGTGTTACCAAGAACCTAAGGAACCTGGTGGAGAGCATCCCGAGAGGAAGGTCAAAGGAAGACACATAAATTATTAAAATGATTTTCTTTAACTTAAATTTATCTTCACGGGAGCCAAAATGAAGTGGGCACTTTTTTTTGTCACTGTTTCTATTTTCAAGACGGGTTGATTTTTTTCTTCAAGTCGATTTTTTTTTAATTACTATTCCATAAGTGAAACTTGAAAAGAATACGCAAAATAAGATATCGAAAAAGACTACAAAAAAGACTCAAAGAAATTCATGATTAGGTGGGCACTTTATTTTGCCTATCAGTGTAGTATGGATATTTAAATTTGAAAACCCACAAATGTTGTTTGCATGTAGTGGACTAAAGTGGGGTGAATCAACTGTTGTAATGGAGGAATATAGTTCACACACGCCCAGTGGGTGGGCACAGGTAAACAAAGATACGAAAAAAAGGGTATGGAGGTTGGCCTATTGAAAGTTTGGCCGCCATCGGTTATTTGGGAGTTGGCGTACGTAGAAAGTGTGTCAGTTAGTGTTATTAACAGAGTTCGAACGACTTTAAACTAAACCAAGTATTAGGCTGTTAAATGGTCTCTCCTGAAAAATACTCACTGCTGTCCTCTCACGGGACCTTTTGTCTTTGTACTATTGTACATTTTATTTGGAAACTCACCGGTTAGATTTGACTGACATAGCGGAAACCCACACAAAATACGTATCGGACTTGTCGGACTGCCCTGCAGGACGCCTACGACTAATCGCAAAGAACTAGCCCAGCATTCTGGTTCGAGGACCATAGTCGTAAAGGAAAATGATACCCTTCTCGGCGTGACCAATACGGTTATCCGTGGTCCGCCGATTGAGCCAAAGAAAGAAGACGTCAACTAACCTGTATCGGTTATTGCTGGTTGAAACCGCACGAAACCCATCAGCCATTTTCCGTGTTGGTAAGAAGACGCCATCGCAAAATATACGAGTTCTACGAGGCCATCGGTGAGTGCTCGATCAACGGCAGCAACGGTGCGCACCCATCGACATCCATACCACCCACAACAATAGCCCAAATAAACCCACCACACAGTAGATAGTTCCGTTTTTCAATAAATTTCCTATTATTCCTCTTATTAAATAGCATAGCTAAAAATCTTATAGTTTTCTCAACATTTGTGAACAGTTGTTCGCGTAGCCCCTCCGATCACCCAGAAGCAGGCCGACTCTGAAACACAGCTCGATGGGCCCCCGGTTTTTGAGGCTTTTACCGGGAGTTGTTGGCCCTATAAGGGTGACACCTACTGACCTTGAGGTAGGTGATACAATAGACAAATCTCAAAGATGAAACAAAACTGGCTGACTAAGCTTTCTCCACTGGCTGGGTCAACCGACAGCATAACCAGCCGCTTTCTAGCAATAGAAAACTAAACCATCGTCTATCTGGCCAACGGCTGCTCGCCAATGCACTATCCAGGAAGCTTGCCAGCGCCAGCAACTAACCTATTCTACTATGTACAACTCTTCCACTATATACAACTAGGAACTAAACATGGTGTGAACACATGGTCGGTTTGGTGTATTGAAGTTCGGCTAAATTTACTAATATTTCGTTTCTTGATTATCAACGTTGCTTAGCCATTTACTCCAGCAATGCCATGTTGAGCTGGTGATAATGAAAATTTCTGTGAACTCAAAAGAAACTTCAATTTATCAAACTCTTTAGTTGTGCGAATTGCTTCGTCTTGAAAAGGATAGGTTTTAGTTTTTGACGGGGGAGACATGGTCAACGACTGAACTTAGGCGTTCTTCTCGGTCTTCTTCAGCAGCAGGACGGCCTGCAAAGGACACCACCCTGTAAAATGGTCACACCGGAGAGAAGTTTGTTCAGTTCTTCGTTGTTGCGGATGGTCAGCTGCAGATGATGTGGGATGGTTCGGGTCTTCTTATTATCACGGGCGGTGTTTCCTACGAACGTTCTCGGCGTAGTTGCCCTTTTGGAGCAGACGGTGAATACTACCGACTGGGAACTGTAATACGACGCGGTTCGCGCGGGTTATGCCTTCCCTTTAAACTATTCTTGGCAGAATCCGATTTGAGTTGGTATATTATTTACAACCGAAGTACTATTAGAAGAATTCGTATCCTTTTAGGGCCAGTAAGCAATCAAACAGAACGCTGTAGCAGAATATAGTGACCAAAATATGTGCCCGAAAGTTGTACTATGGAGGTCTTACGAAGTACGAGGATATCCTCATGGACGTCGAAACGTACGTGAAGATGGATTATGGGCAGCTTTCCGGAAAAAAAGATTTATAAAGCCACTGGTCGATGGCTCTATCAAGTTCCAATTCGATTTTGCCGATAAATTCGCAAGACAACTTATTATCTGACTAGGAATTTGTAGCTGTGGACAATTCTTTCGTATTCTTCCGTACATTAATGCTCGCAATGAACCTGTAATGTTTTGGCTTGATTTGGCTAGTTGCCTCGGAGATTTCATCAAAACAAAAACCGGAATAACTTTTTCACTATTTTCATTTTAAAGTGTAAGAAATATCCATCATTTTGAGTGCTCAACATATGTATTCATTTCATTAACATAATGCCGAGATGGATATTTTTATTGCATCCAAATATTTATGAAATCCTACGACTTCACCCTCGTTGAAATCCACGTCAAAATTTGCGCGATGTTCTCATTCGCGATGTTAATAACAACCATTTGCGGAACAAAGCTAAATTAAGTCTTCAAGGCTACACAAATTTAACAGTATTCGGTAACTAGAAATTAGAAGAAAAATTAGAATTTTCCATTTAATTCCAACTACCTTTGCTTATCTTGACAGATACTTAAGTCGAGTTATTAGTACGAGACACTGAAGAAGTCCGCACATTGTAGACGAAATACGCGTATCTGTCAAGATAAGCAAAGGTAGTTGGAATTAAATAGAAAACACTAATTTTTCTTCTAATTTCTAGTTACAAGTATTCCACTAAACAGCTCAAACCCTCTAGGATTCAGTATTCGGTAATTTTTTACAGAACTTTCAACAGCTGAACGTTTGGTAATCCGATTTAACGGATTTCGGTAAAATTTTACATTTTTCCGGTAATTTTTTACAGGTAACTGGAAAATTTCACCGAAATCCGGTAAATCGGATTACCGAACGTTCTGCTGTCGAAAGTTCGGTAAAAAATTACCGAATACTGTAAAATTTTCTAGGTGTGTTAATAAAGGTCTCCAGGGAGTAATCAGATATGTGGTTGGCATGGGCAGTTTTAACTTTTAAGCACTAGAAAATACAAATATAGCCATAAATATTACTAGAACAGGTTTGTGTTAGATGGTCAAATGTTCATGAGATCGTTTACTCAAGCAACACACATCCATAATAACTGTGACATAATTGTGACTAAATTAATTCACATTTGAGATACATAAACTTATTTGTAACAAACTAATGTTTAATTTTTGCGGTATGTGAGTCACATTTTCTTGCGGTTGCTCTTCTGATTCACTTACATTGTAAACAGAATTTCAACAAAATGTGATTTTGTTGTGCCATTTGTAAGAGTGGTAATGGGCAATTTCAAGTGGTAAAATAATTTCATGAACAGCCTTCACAATTTCGTTTAACACATAAACATTAGGTACTCTATATTATTCTATATATACTTCCAGACACGAACACCTCAAAGGGATTCGAACTGTTTCCGATAAAAAGCAACTGCTTTACCCTTAACCAGAAAATGTCCTTCTGATAACAATCACACGTACATCGGGGGAAATCTTTGTAAAAAGATTGAGTTCAATACAGTGTACACACAGTATTTTCTCCTGAGAATACTTTCACTGTTTTAATTTTCTTTATGATTCAAGCTTGTAGCCCAGCACAGGTGTAGGCAGACTATAAATAACCGTAAAAAATAAATAATAAATTACAACCTACACGCGAATTGCGTCATACCATGAAAAATACTACCATTCAGTCCGTTTAACGTTTTTATAGACAACAGTGGATTGGAAAACAAACTAAACTATTTTTTATATCAAATTCGTTTGAACTTTAACATTAGTAGGAACATTTGATCCTCCCTTAGCTCAGTCGGTAAAGGCGCAGCTACAAAGCAACACCATGCTGGAGGTGGCTGGGTTCGATTCCCGGTCTGGTCTAGGAATTTTTCCTTAAGGAAAACTTCTCGACTCCCTGGGCATAGCGTATGATTGTACTTGCCACACAATCATACGAATGCAAAAATGGTACCTGGCATCGAAAGCTCTCAATTAATAACTGTAGAAGTGCATTTAGAACACTAAGTTGTGAGCAAGGAATAAGCTAATTGTGAAGGCAATAAGCTTGAAATGCTTATATATAAAAAAGGAACATTTGAAAAATTGGCTACTTTGTGCTCTTCAAAATATTTTCTCTGGTAGCCTTATTGTCGAAAATAATGTCTCTACTAATGATCATTAACATACACACGTAGAGGAAATTTCCTCCTACATCCTGCCATTGATTTGCACGAGTGACCAAAACTGGTTGGGCTGTTGAAACAATATGTCCATTTAGAAGGTTTTACCATAGACTAACTCTAAAGGGTGTCCACGATGAAATTGCCACACACAAAATTGATTCGCAAAATTCGAGTTTTCATCCGACTCCCATCAAATTTTCAGGGATTGAGAAATTACTACTAAACTTCATTTTACCATTTTACTCGTATTTTATTTACAGTCCATACGCAAATGCCCGCACCTTGGCCTTAACCCCGGCCATAAGATTCTGCACAACCTGTGAATCAACCGTTTTTTGCATGTAAACCCGTACTTTCTTCAGTTCCTCGACTGTCTTCACTACCTTAGGTCGTTTAAGCAGGTGCTGCTTCATAATCGCCCAGTACTTCTCGATGGGGCGGAGCTCCGGAGTGTTGGGAGGGTTGAACATTTTCGGCACGAAATTGACCTTATTGTCCGCATATCACTTCAGCACGTCCTTGGAGTAGTGGCATGAGGCCAAATCCGGCCAGAAGATTGTTGGGACGTTGTGGGCCTTCTGGAGAGGAAGCAGCCGCTTCTGGAGGCACTATTTTATGTACACCTGTCCGTTCATTGTGTCCTGGGTCACGAAAGGTGCACTCCGCTTCCCGACCGTGCAGATGGCTTGCCAAACCAGGAATTTCTTCGCAAATTTGGACATCTTCTGAGTGCGGACATGCTCCGGAACGCTGAACTTATCCTTGGCCGTGAAAAACAGGTTGCCGGGGATCTGTTTGAAGTCGGCCTTCACATATGTTTCGTCGTCCATGATGCAGCATTCAACTTTCATCAGTATGTTGAGGTACAACTTCCTGGCACGGGTTTTGGCGGACTTGTTCTGCTTCTCGTCGCGATTAGGGGCCTTTTGTACCTTGAACGTTCGAAGCCCAGCCTTAGTTTTGGCCTTCTGGACAAAACTTCGGCTTAGGTGCAGCTTCGTAGCTACATCCCGAACGGAGGCGTTCGGATTTCGGTTGAAGGCCCCAACTACGCGGTTGTGATTTTTGGTGTTGTACGGAATACTTTTTCCTTCACTTCTGGGCTTCCGATCGGTGGTCAACCGTTCCTCGAACCGCTTAATCACTCGCGACGTCGTGGAATTCGCGATTCCCAACGTTTTAGCGATGGAACGATGCGAGAGATCCTTGTTCTCGTGATGAATGCGCAAGATTTTTATCACGCACGAGCTGTTCTTTTCGACTCCATTTCCGCGAGTTTTGATCACAGGACGTTAAACCTTGCAGGATGTAAATAATGCACTATGAACTAAGCCCACCCAAATTTTCATACCCAACGGTTAAAAAGTTAGAGCAATTTCATAGTGTGGCAATTTCATCGTGGACACCCTTTAAGACCAGTAGGTCCCGAACAAAAAGATTTTTTCTTGGCTCAGTCAGTACTAGCACATCGATTCCAAGCTCGGTCCCAAGCTTAATAATGCGCCCTAATAATGCCGAACGAAACTTTAATCGCGTTTGTCCCGAAAACATGTCTGTATCAACTGGTGGACGCTGTATCTTGGGGCTGAATTTTTGTATCAGCATGTGAAAATGAATTAGCTATTTTCTTACGTATTACGTATAATTTCAAAAACATTGAAATAAAAAGTTTATTGTTTTAAATGGCCGCCATTTTGGATTTGTTTTTTATTTGTTCAAACCACTAAGTAACGCAACAATTTGGGTTTATGAAGATTCTGTAGAACGGTATTCGAACTTGTAGAATGCTATAAAACTAGGATAAAACCTACAATGTTACTTGAGACTGTATTTGGCGAGCCCCAGGTACAGGAAAGTACGGAGAAACTTAATATTTTAGAGATTTTTGAATTAAATGGACGCACCAGTAGTGTTTTCAGTCAGAAAATTTACAAAAATATCCTACAGTCTACGAGTATATCAATCAAAAGCAATGAAATATTCATTATTTTGTATCATATTTACTCAGCTCTGACAGACTACTCAAGAAAATGTCATTTAACGATTGTCGACTCATAAAATTTTATCAAAGTACATAGCCAGATATTTGTTATAAATACTTAGTCTGAACATGGTCTTAGGGATTTTGCGCATATGCTAAATTTGTAAATAAAAATACGGTTAAATTAAATAAAAAACACTAACAACTCGTACTATTGCCGCGGTATGCAATAAAAATAATAAATACCTCATGCAAACTATTATGGTGACATGTATCGGTTTTATCGGCACCTTTTCACCCTTTTCTTAGACCAAGTGTTTTTACCGTCAGCTAATGTGTTTCTTGCGTCGATAGATATGTATAAATGCCACGTGTCCGTCCGTCATGCCATCGTTGTGGAGACGTGACCACTATTTTTTCGATTTCATTCACCGGTGTTAAATAAATAATGGCACAAAGGAATCGAAACGGATTTTCACACGCAACACACAATGAAAAAAATATTTGGTATTCAAAAGGTCTAAAGAAAATCAATACCTCCGTGACAGACGCATCGGGGCGGAAGGGTGAGGGATAAGAAATAATGAACCTTTGCTATCAAAGTCTTGCATGAAATCACCTTTTCTGCCACGCAAACATACCATTCAGTTTACCGGTATCAAGAAAAAGGTTTTTCTTAATGTGGGAGGAAATCCTCAAAAGAGTCGCACGTAATGGGGATTTGAATTCATGAAAATTGTGTTGAGAAGAGATGGAAATGATATCGTGAGAAAGAAAACAGAATGAAATTGTTGTGAAATATGAATTCTTAATAGGAATTATTTGATTTCCTGCCTCTCAGTGTAATTGATAAAATTGTTCAGGACTCTGCAGGGTTTGAGGTGGTACTGATAGACTGAGTATATGACAGAGTAAAAAATAAGGAAAAATAATAATCTAATGCAACATAGATGAATAAGATCTTGTAAGTGTTTTATCTTTCACGTGAGACTGCAACGGTGTTATCGGGGCTTATCTTATAAAGTTTTTCCAAACAAACCAAAGCCATTTGGAGAACAAAAGTATCTTGATTTTGATTTATTGAAATGTAAGAGCGATGTCAGCCAACATGCTCACCTTTCAATAGTTTCATAAATTTTAATTGCTCTTGTGCGTTTTTGAATACCAACAGGCTCAATTAATCAACCGATGGCAGTTGATGTATAGGCTTAATAGTATTCAATCTAAAAATTTATGGATAGTTTTTGATTTGGCTCGATTGTTATAAAACCAATCCTTGAATTGAAATTTTTTCTTAATTGGTTCCTTTAGGGTTCATTTACTAACATATTAAAGTATAACATGATGAACTGATTTAGAATTCAATTCGGTCACCTTTAGTTTGAATGATTGCCTTGAGCCATTTGGGAAAGCTTTCTTTTCTATAATTCAAACAAAGTTGCTTGGAATATCTTAATGTTAATTGTTTTATCTTCCATAATGCCCCAAATGGAAAAACTCTGTTCTTGCAACTGCACCAGGCCTGAAAGGACAGAATACTGTTAGAGAACCAATTTGCGGTTTCCAAATAAGGTTGGAGGTCTACTGGTGGGACTCTGAATAGAAAGTAGAAACCTCTACGCCAGGCCTTTGATAATATCGTTTCGTAAATTCTTTCAAATCATTTTGCCAGCTGTACACGGAGCATGTTGTCCAAGAAGACGCTGTTGCAAACCTTTGAGAATTTTGTGTCCTTTCGTATGTTTCTTCAACTGTCTTTTATTATTATTTTGTTAGTCAGTGTTACGTTTACAAGTATAATAAGGCGTGTCGTAATTTCTTCAGTCTTATGTAGTTTAGTTTGTTGGTGTGTCATGTATGTGCTTTGAGAGTCTTTTGAAGTAGTTTTCTCGAATTAAAATTAGTTTTCAATATCTCATCGAGATATTTGAATTTCAATTTGTTTACTGATGTTACAAGTTTCATAAAAGAGCCTGATGAGCATCCATAATTAGAAAAGAAAAATTAGTATTCTCCGATTTAACCCAACTACCTTTGTTGTCTTTTATCTACAATGTACAGACTTCTTTTTCAGTGTCCCGTACTAATAACTCGAGTTATTAGTACGAGACACTGAAGAAGTCTGCACATTGTAGACGAAATACGCGGATCTGTCGAAGATAAGCAAAGGTAGTTGGAATTAAATGGAGAATACTAATTTTTCTTCTAATTTCTGGATACAGGCATTCCACTTAACAGCTCAAACCCTCTAGAGTTTGACCTCTCATATGCGTCTCTTTATGTTATATAGTTAGTCAGTCAGTGCTACGTTTAAGAGAGCATTTGGTAATTTCCTCAGTCGTTTATAATTAAGTTAACTGATGTCTGGTTCTTAAATGCTCCGAAAACCTCTACCTCGTGTAACCTCGTTGAAATCACCTAGCACTTTGTCCGCCTTAGTCAGTTCTTGTATCCTGCTTTATTCAATTGAATTCTATGGATGAATCCAGGGTGAAAAAGAAGAAAAACCTGAGTGGTGATAATTCTGACAGCTCCCATGTTAAATTATAGGACGAAAATTTTAAAATGCTTCCAATAAATTCAAATGTAATTTTGATTAAAAGTGGTTTGTTGTATTATGGAAGAAAAATCCAAAACTTCTAAGTAAGGGTATTATTTTTATTTTGCTGAAAATGTCTTTCTTGAGTAGTTTGGAATTTTTCTTCCATCGTTCAATAAACCACTTTTAATAAGAATTTCATTTGAATTTTTTAGAGGCATTTTAAAATGTTGGTCCTATACTTTAAAATGGAAACTGTCAGATTTATTACCCTTCGGTGTTTCTTCTGTTTTCAACCTGGATTCGTATATATACATTATAGAAAAGTTTACGCTTACTTGTCAGTTGATTGCCTCCTTTTTATTTGCTTAATACTAATCTCTAAGTCGTTTAATCGCTTCTAAATATTACACGTATGTGCAGCTAACAATAATTATTTGAGTCGTGATCAGTAAAATTTTCAAGAATGAAGTCGAAAGAAGATTGATCTTGTACCATTGTTTTAATGTATGATATTTTTATCATGGCTATTTGAAGTAAGACATAACAATATGAGACGGACGCCATGTTCGTATTATTAAAACTAAAACTTCTACTTAGTGAATCCAACAGTCTATTTCCTAAGAATTTCAATAATCTTGAACAAATTGTCTATTAGTATATACCTGTCTTGCTAGATTTAGTTATAATCGTTGCTACGAATCATTATCTCAGAGAACTCATAAGAAAGGTGTTGCCAATCACATCACATCTGTAAAATCAGTGCATCAATGTCAGATGTGTAACGTGACATTAAACTAAAATAGCCAAAAATGTGATACCACAACGAGAGGATAACGTTTGCATAAAAAAAATGGACAAAATATGCCGGGTTTCATGGGTTTACCATCACCCGCACTGACGAAACTACCCATGCAGCATCAATCATAGTAAACCATGAGTCAGCAGACAAAACTTGACAGCTCTATAAGTCGAACTTTAACCATTATGGCAAAAACAGTGAAGCAACTCCGTTCAGAAGTGTGCGAGTTCAAAGATCGGCATCCCACCACGTCGAAAATGGACATCGTGTGGCACTTCGTGGACGCCGGATACGCCTTTTTCGACATCTACAACATCTTGGTACTATTCGACAACAATCACAGCATCGAAAGAAAGCCCGGTTCCGGGCGGCCGACGACCCTGAGCGACAAGTAGTTCCAAAAGATGCTGAAGAGGAAGACCGAGGGAAAAGTGGCTACATCGCTGCGAGCGCTTGGCCGGGAGGTCGGTTCAACCGGCCAAACAGTGAAAACGAACTTTGCGAATATGAACATACATGTCAGGAAGCGGAAGTTGCGTCCACTGGTTTCGGAGCTGCAGACAATGACGCAGCGGCAGCGGCTGAATAAGATGGTCAACTCGATTCCCCCGATGAATCGAGACGTGGCGGTGGTGATGGACGACGAGTAATATACGTCTCGTCGTCCATCACCACCCTGGATGGCAAAGAAAAGCATCGTATTTTACGTGGGGGATGAAGGAAGTGAGCTCCGAGGTGAAGCTCATTTCACACACCAAGTTCCCCAAGAAGGTGCAGCTGTGGCTTATAATCAGCGAGAAGGGGATGCCAAAGCCGCTCTTGTTTCGCTCCAAACTGACCGTAAACGGGAAAATTTATTGTACGAAATGCCTACCGGAAGTTGCGTCGTTCATCAAGAAATACCGTAAGGGTGAAGACGCGGTGTTCTGGCGTAATCTGGCGTCGGCCCACTACACGAAGCGATACACGTGTATAATTAAAGATGCTTTATGCTATCGAAGGATTTATCACCGTTTGTGTAAATAATAAGTCTATTTATCACGTTTAATAAATGCTCACTGTTGCCAAAACTACAAAAACACAACAGGTTTGGTCCAATTAAGAGGAGCAAAATAAAATCATTGCATTTTTCGGTTCTCTTACTAACATATTAGAGTACAAAAGAATAGATTTATAATTAAATTCGTTACATTTTGCTTGAATGGTTGCCTTGAGCTGGGGCGCATCTATTGCTCAGGAATCTCATTCCATATCCCTAAATGCATAGGGGCAGAATTTTGGAAAATCCATTTGTGGCTTCCAAAAATAGTTGAAGCTATGTTTTATCAAATATAATTTCAAAACATGGTTGAGGTACTTACTGTCATTGATTTTACCACCTTTTTATGAAAAGTAGAGGAAGTTGGCGTTTCGAGAATATTGCTTCCTAAAACATCACGGATGAATAATTTTAAAGAAGGCATCTCTTGGATCAATGCTGCATAGATTCTGTCATTCTGAGGATTAAGATTCGTTTGTAACACGAACTTTTTCTCATCTTAAAAGAAATAACGAATGACCTTGGTGGCAGAGGATTTAACAGTAACTCCTAATGATTTTTTTGTATGCTCTGCATCTCAATTCTTCTTAAGGTCCTTTTTGGGGGGTTTTACGGGATATGGTGCGATCTTTGGCCATTTTATTTGGTGATCGGCAGTGATTTCGACGAATTCGTTCGTGTAACATTTTCACCAACTTTGGGGTTAATAGACTGCAAGGACGACCAGGTTTTTATTTGATTTCGGTTGTGCCTGATTCTCTCCTTCTCCGTAAAGTACGATCGATTTATGATCGGCATATTCCTTCTCTCCTTGTGGCCCCCAACATCTCTTAGCCCCAAGGTATCTAATCTTTCAAATGCAACAGTGAATTTCCTTCCTGCACTACTTATTGATGCAACTTTCACAGCATGAGCAAACATTGTATACAAATAAATATTTCAGAAATTAGGCACCAGGTGGCATCAGTGTGTTTAGAGATAATTCTACACTGAAATAATAATCTTCTTCAGATACTTCTACCCTTTAAAATCGCACACTACATACACTGTCTCACAACGGTAGTTGGTAATTTTGTTTTAGATATGGAAATAAGCATCACGTTGCTGCTAGTTTGAAGAAAAAATATAAAATAGTATATAAATTGATTGTTAAGTTATGTATTCTTCGTGCATGGAGTAACGATTATGATTTAGAAGGAGATGTTCGCTCATCACCATGAGGCACCAAGAGTGCACATTAATTTTTTTTTGGTAGAATGATAGATATGAAGAGAAAGTGTTGAAAGTTCCGTCAGTGTGCGGCAGGTGGGAAATTGAATAGATGTTTTTATTTATTAGAAAATTGAGCGAAAAGGGCATGTGTCCAGTGGCACTCGAACCAAAGACGTCAATTTTTGCCTAACATCGCACTGCGGGGTTGGTTGAATCACGGGACAAGTCCACCCCCTTTTGAAGTGGTGGATTTGTTCCGTGCTTCAACCTACCCCGCAGTGGGATGTTGCAAAAATTGACGTCTTTGGTTCGAGTACCACTGGACACATGCCCTTTTCGCTCAATTTTCCAATAAAAAAACAATCTGTTCAATTTCCTACCTGCCGCACACTGGCGGAACTTTCAACACTTTCTCTTCATATCTATCATTTTATCAAAAAACATTAATGTGCACTCCTGGTGCCTCATGTGATGAGCGAACATCAACTTCTACTACATAAAATAGTAGCTGTTGTACCAGAAATTAAGAGAATAAAAACCCACTTGTTTTGCCTCATGCTTATAATATTCGTATAACAGTCAATAGGACTGGTCTATAACAGTAACCTGAAATTTTGTGGATAAATATTGGTATCGTTTGGGTTTGAGAGGGGGGTACCTAACGGTGACAGGCAACGTAGAGAGATTCAATACTGGCAGGACATCTCGTCAGTTTGGCGGGATTGATGGTTCCGGTGGTTAAATGTAGAGGTGGGAATCTGAGAGAGAGCGACCACTGTGGTTTTCCTTGTGGGTCCTCTTTGGGGATGCCCCTAATGCTGCCCGAGATTTGAAAATTTCATCGGTCATTTTCTCAATACGATAAGAAATGCCATTGTACTGATATGTGAATCGACGCAGTTTACATCAACATTTATGTACTGTTTATTTGACTGGTTTGTTTAACATAATATCCTATTTTGTATTTCTTTCAGATGGTTCGAACGATAAGCACGCCAGTTGTTCTCATTCTGACAGTCATACTATCCATATCATTCAGAAGCAATAATGCAGCACCTGCGTCTCTACAGACTGGTAAGTTCAAAATGACATTTAAATAAATAAAAAAAAAACCTTGATTCAACCATTAATTTATAGCGTGCAAATGGTGTCGTGCTATGCTCTTCATTGCTTTGCTGAAAAAAAAAACAAAGCAACAATATTAATCAATGGTACCAATAATTTATAGGAAACAAACGTCACAGAAAACGGACAAATTATTGGCATTCAAGCAATGCAAACATGGATCGCATTTTACAAACACGAATCAACCGGATATAATCAAAACAATAACGGGATGAGCCATCTTTGCCATTTCATATAAATTCCTTATAATAGATTAAATTAAGCGCAAACACCAACAATTTTCACCTCACTTCACACTCATTTTTTTTTTTCGTTGAAAATCAGCAAAATTTTGCTTGATTTTGCCGAGCTGTAAAACCAGCAATCTATCCAGCAAAATAAATGTTACTGTTATTCCATCAAAAACACATTTCATTAAACTGACAGCACTTGCTTGTGATTTGCTAAACGATCAGCAAACCCACAATCCCCGTAATTTGCTGTTTTGCTAGCACTTTTTTGGCGCCACTAAAATATCAGTGCCATGTGTATTAAAAAATATTGAATATAAATAAATAAATAAATAAATAAAAATAGAGCTGACGCAACTTCTTTGGACATGTAATATAATAATACATATATATAACTATCTGACTCAATGGACTTCGTTCCGTCTAATATTAATTTATCGCTTGCAATATCTTTAAAATCGATTCACACAATAAATCGGTATTCGATATTTACATTGCTTTTTTTTTTTTAAATGACATGAATGTCCTTCATTGTCATTCTGAAAGTGACAGTCAATAGTCCTACTGGAGAAATTGGATATTTTCAATTTTGGCTTCTAAA
This sequence comes from Aedes japonicus, assembly GCA_034211315.2. NCBI lineage: Eukaryota > Metazoa > Arthropoda > Insecta > Diptera > Culicidae > Aedes > Aedes japonicus. The sequence goes on from JASCZW010000562.1 coordinate 34,128, forward strand.
AGTATGAAAATCGGCAGTCATTTCAAATTGTTGATAATCTGTGTTCAATTGGCCATTATGTGGTGTATTATGTTAATGTACTGAAGTTGTTTTTTTTTTTGAAGTTCCCACGCATGAAAAATTGTTGATTTTTTTATGATGTCTTGCCGGACCGACATGAGTTGTTTACAGTTCTGTAAGATATCATGAAGAAACTTTCCAAAACAACAACGTTTTGTGCATTTTCAATGTGACAATTTAGCACTGTCATCTGAATTGAAGATGTTCTATCGACTAATTGTTGGAAATTGGGTATTTCTTGAAGTTTCCTCAGTTTGAAGGTAAAGAAATTTGAGTTTATTGTATTCAAAATCATTCATTTGTAATTTTTCTGTACTTTTGACTAGCAACATTCGATTTATACAAACAAAAAATTGATTTTTTAATGTAAAAATGCCTTGTTTTATTTTTCAATTTTGCGACTTTTTCTTAAATGTTTTCCAACTTTTTGCTTTCTTCTAAACCTTTGTTGGATAAAAAAGAACAAATCATCCCAAGATACCGTCAATATTGGCTCAGCCGTTCTCGAGTTTTAGCGTCACTAAAAAACAAACATTCATTTTTATATATATAAGAAGAAGAAGAAGAAGAAGAGCAGAAGATTTGATTTTTTTCTTATGGAATAATGCCTTGTTTTATTTTTCAATTTTCTGACTTTTTCTTAAATCTTTTCCAACTTTTCTTTTCCTCTAAACCTCTGTTGGATTAAAAGGAACAAATCATCAGAAGATACCGCCAAGATTGATAAAGTTATTCAATGTTTGCACCCATTCATAATCTGCGATACATGTCTGAGGAGATTACTTCAAGTACTTATCGATCCATCGAATTTTTATTTAACATTGCTCATGTTGTGATACATATATAAAATGCTGGATGAAATACCAATACAACTTTCCATCGTTGATTTGTGACTTATATTTGACAGGTAAACAGGGTAAATTTGGTGTTTAGAAATGCGTTTGATTTTACCATGCCTGCGATTGAAGTCAACCTTGGTGGGGTTAATATCAACATAAGGTCTGTCAAAAATACCACAAATGTTGAAGTCTGTACCATAAACGTAGTAAATTTGACTGCAATTTTTTGGTAGTTTTGAAATAGGCATAGACAGGTTAAATGGTTATTTTTACTGCAAGATTTTTTTCAGTGTAACCATCTCACCATCACCAAAAGATGTTCCGACAACTTATTCAAAACGACGGATCTGATTTTTTAAACAAAGAGGGGAACAGAGATTCAACATAAATTTCACGAAACTTTCAAAACCCCCACGGAAACTAGCATCATCATCATGTTAAGGTCCGAAACTGGCTACATATGATACCCGGAACATGTCCGGATATGTCCAATATGATCTTGGGTTCTTGACATAACCACCAGTATACTTCGCTTCGATTTGTCATATAATTTGAGTTGTCGCATGATGGGGTTTGGGTCAATGGCAGATACTGAGTGTAACTAAATTAGTCCTGGACATTAAGTTTGCCTAGCAAAGATTTCCTTATAAGGTTGTCATATAATTTGAGGTATTGCAAAATGGGTCCGATGTGATTAAGACTAACATCAATGACCCATATACTCCCGAACCGTACCATCCGACGTTTATTTCATGCAAATCTTGACAGTAGTGTCAAAAACATATACAAAAAAAACTGTTTCAATCTTATATCCATCAAAAAGAAGCTTATCAAAAGAAATCATTCTTCTATGCGATTATAAAAATGACTAACTTTTATAGTAATCCTTATATAAGCAGTAGCATGAGTTCGAAACATCCCCAACAAACATCAATGATGAATAACTGTTTGTTCAAATAAATTTGGAGAAGTTATTTAGCGTTTGCCTCTAGAAAGCTGAATAACTTCTCCAAATTTGTTTGAACAAGCGCCGACACGGATGTTTGTTGGGTTCATCACATTATTACCATTTCTTCCGAAGAGTCATATTTAACTTCATAGATCGTATAGTGCACTTTAACGTAGAATAAGTGGAGACGATAGTTCGATCTATGGGTTTGAAAGAACTTACACAATTATTCTCTTCTCTTTGGCAATAGATTGATTATCGTTTCAAAGACATTATTTTCTCAAAACAATATCAAATGGTCATATTTTTGAAAAATTGTATAAATGTTCTCTAACGGATGTATTAATATGTGTAAACAGTACGAGTGGATGAAACTTTGATCAATATTACAGACGCCGAAAATATCAACATGAGATGAATGAGATGATAAAAATATGGATTAAATTCGCAACATTAATTATGGAGTAAATTTACTTGTCATTTCTTTAATTTTTTGCAAGATCTTAAAAAACTCCAACTATTTTCTATTTTATGAAGCGTTCGTGCATATTACAACAACAATGCTCTATCCTCGATTCTATTCATTTTCATGGAAAAAACTGCCAAAAACTGGGTATGGTGTTAAAATGTCCTAAATAAGACTACGAATGGATCAAATAGGCTAGTTGCAAAAGGTACGACTGCCGATGAAAGATCGCAAGTTCAATTACCAGTTTGATTGAAATGAATACTCGGTTGGGAAATTTACTTAAATTGATAGCTAGTTTTTGGTATCTTATTTTTGCTGTTTTGAAACAGCTTTAAATTGATTTTTGGTTCGTAATATTTTTCACTACCAATGGACCAAACACCGTTAAGATTAATTTTATTCAATTTGATTGAACTTTTGTACTAGACGATATATATGTAGATTTAATGGTTCTCCAAATGCCTGAAGTTTCGAGACATACTTTTTCATCTCCTATAGTTGAACATATGCCTCACCTTACTCTACCTGTCCTGACTGATTATACTAGCTAGCAGGTACGTAATGCATGCTTATAAGGGAACATAATAAAATTAAGTGTGTTTGCTTGTCACACATTATACGAAGAAGGCAGGAAATTTTTGTCAGAGAGACCACCTTCTGAGAATCTATGGCGTTTTTCGAGTGAGCTGGCTAGCAAATGAAGGTTATTACATGTACATATACCGTAGAACGACGTATCTTTGATAGGTTTTTTCAGCGAATCTTCGTAATATTATTGTAGCAATGAATTATGAGAAAATTTAAAAAAAATCTAAATAGATACTGGGAACGTTCTTGTTGTGTACCATACAATGTGCAGGCTGGAAATGAAAGTGGAAGAAATTAATGCAAGACAAACAATTGGAAAGGGCTTATCAATATTATAAAGATCATTAAATTGATAGTTTCGTTTTGCGTAACGACAGGCTTTCAAATTTGTTTATTGGTTTATTTGTTTATTTTGTATTCATATCATCCGACATATACATGGTCTTAATGAAATCTTAATATATAATAATAATAATACTAGTTATTAGCTAACCGTTCTCTAAATGTGTTAATTGACAAATTAAAGTCGAAAACATCATAACCTGCCTGAAAACGTCTGGAGATGGAGTTGAGAGGATCATTCCAGCCATACGTCGTATTTCTTGTCCTTGGTTGTAGAAATTGCCTGGATCAAAGAACACGTTGAGGAGCATGAATCTGCAAACGCTCAAGCAATGCTGCACTGTCAATTTCCGCACGAAGTATTTTTGCTCCAAACACTGCTTGATCCACCAAACGGGGATTTTGAAGCGTTTCAATGCCCAGCAAAGCACACCGATCTGCGTTTGGGGGTAGATTTAAAGGGTCACGCCAGGGGAGATTTCTAAGAGCAGACCTCACAAACCTCCGTTGAATGGATTCAATCCTAGTGATCCACACCGCTTCGTAAGAGGACCAAAAAAACTGATGCATACTCCAGAATAGACCGGACGAGCGAGCAATACAGAGCACGTAGGCACAAGGGATCATCAAAGTCATGAGCAGTTTTTAGAATGAAGCCTAGCTGACGGTTGGCTTTGTCAATTATTTCCGAATAATGCATCTTGAATGTCATTTGCGCGTCAAGTAGCACTCCAAGGTCCTTAATTTTATCAACACGTTCCAGTTGCTCCCCATGCATCGTGTAGTTGTAGTGAATAGGCATTCTACAACGATGGAACGATATTATAGAGCATTTGGAGACACTCACTTTAAGGAAGTTGTGGCTACACCACGAAGCAAAAAGGTCAATAAGCTCTTGAAGTCGTCTGCAATCAGCTTCTGGTCGGATGACAAGAAAAACTTTCAAGTCATCAGCATAAATGAGCAATCCACCGCTTACTAGAACATTTACGACGTCATTGAAAAACAATACGAATAGTAGGGGACCCAGATTGCTCCCTTGGGGCACGCCGGACAGGGGAGAAAACCAGCTGGATTGCGTTATACCAATTTTGACAGTCAATAGTCTGTTGCCTAAATATGATCGAAGCCACTTACACATTCTGTTTGACACTCCCAGTCGTTGCAGTTTTGCCAAAAGGATCTCGTGGTTTACGGTGTCAAAGGCAGCTTTTATGTCAGTGTAAACTGTGTCAAGTTGCGCTCCAGCATCCTTTGCTGCAATGGCAGTCGTCGCAAATTCGCAAAGATTACTATTAACCGATCTTTTCGGGTAAAACCCGTGTCGGCAAGAGCTAATGTAGTTTCGACACGTGCTTAGCAAAACTTCGTTGACAATGGATTCAAAACACTTGGAGCCAGCTACCAGCGATGTTATACCTCGGTAATTAGAGATGTCGGTTTTATCACCTTTCCTTACATAAAAGGAGGCTTCCTGTACATAAACGGAAGCATATACGACGACTTCCATGCAGAAGGAAATTGTTGACATCCGAGAGATTTGTTAAAAAAAGCTTGAAGAGGAGCGGTCAGCATCCCAACATATCTTTTAAAGACGCACGAAGGAAAGCCATCTGGACCGGGGTTGTATGATAGCTTCAGCTTTTGCACTGCTGATTCAACAATCCCTTCAGAAATGTAAAACACATTCAAATTTATCACATCTCTCGGTACAAAATTCAGAGATAATCTTATGTCATCTATCGTTGGAACACGGTCTTCAAAAATGCTAGTGATTTTTTTAGAAAACAGTTCACACTTCTGCTCTGCAGTGCGAGCATGAAGGCCACCTAGGTGCATCGAAGTTGGCAGACCATTTTCTTTACGTTTTGAATTAACGAAGCTACAGAAGCGTTTTGGGTTCCGCCGAAGATCATCTTGCCTTTTTACGTAGCATTTATACAAAAATCGATTGTATCCTCTATAGAGACGAATCGCTTCATCGAATTGGCGTTTTGTGAATGGACATCTCCATTGGCAGTACTTCTGCAACAATCTGAGGCGATTCCTGCACAAAACGCGAAGTTGAGCATTGGACCAAGCCGTTTTCCTAGGGGGTCTTTTGGGTGGTACAGCTTGCATGATACAGGAATGGAGAATTCTGGTAAATGCAATCTAACATAATTTACACGCTGAAAGTCACAACCAGTGAAGTCATCATCATTGTTAAACGATACTGCAGGCATGCGTATTGCGGTGAAAGTCAGGGCAGGATGATAGAAATCAATGGGAACGACCTGCTCTGGTGCTTCCGCTACTCTTCCTTTTGTTATGCTCGTATCATCGGATAGTACTAGATCAAGAATACGATCGAAGCAATTATTGATCAGGTTGCGTTGTCGTAACCCTTGAATGGCAATAGCATCGAGAAGCATATGACCAGCAATAGAAATTAGGGATTGTTGCGGGTCGACAAAAGCAAATTCGTCATTGTTTTTTTTTTCTTCCAGACCAGTCGAGCTTGATCAAAATCACCGAAGAAAATTAATAAAAATATACAAGTTGAAAACGAGCGGAAGCCATTTGAACGGAAGTATCCGATCGGGCACATCATCTTTCACCAAGCTACCCAAGTGCAAGGCAAGAGGAAGGAAACCCCCTTGACTGGTAAAAGAGTATGCAACCGATGGTACTCTTATACTACCTATTGCTTTGATCTGGTTCTTGAGATTTTTTTTTGTCCCTCTCCCAATGCCTAACATGGATGAGAAACATGCACTGACTATTTCACACATAATATTCCTCTCGTCATACTTTTACTTATAGACCTCGGGGAGGAACGACGGTGAGTGGTGCAAATACTGGTCCCCACTCCAATTCCGTTTCTCCGGGTTGGGCTGAGGGACAGCAATCTCTGTGAGTGTGGACAAGGCTATCAGGACGCAGATCACGTTATTTGGTCTTGTGCTGAACATTCTGGAGTCAGATCTGAGCTTTATGATTCCCTTCGGGCTCGAGGTAGACAACCCAATGTGCCAATTCGAGATATTTTGGCTGTACATGATTTGAAGTACATGAAACTCATTTATGTGTTTTTGACTAACATTAGCATTAGATTGTAGTTAGTTTAACCTGTATGTTTAGTATAAGTTTTTTTTATATGTGTATGTGTGTGTGTGTGTTTTTTTCTTTTTCAAGAAATGTTTAAGTCAAAAAAAAACCATAAATTGTATAGTTTTAAGTGTTGAGATAATTTAGAATTTAAATTTAATGTGTTATGTAAACCATACTTTAAATTCCCACCCTCTTTCCCATCCGTAATTTGTAATTCCTATTAACCCCGAGACGGCCGCGAGTAATCGGCTCTATCCTCCTAACTTTAGTTTTAAGATAAATGATGTATAAACATATGAAAATTTGGCTCTGTAAAGTTAATTCGATTGAGCCTGGACAAATAAATGATCATTAAAAAAAAAAAAAAAAAAATTCCGTATCTAAAGGGCGATCGGTCAAAATTTGGTCAATATCAACTTGACGTATTTCTTTCAATTTCGCATTTAAAAAACCTGAACACCCCTCATTTTGAAGGTGTGTGTGTGTAGAATGTTGCTCCTATTTTGATTTTGGAATTCACTCTTCAGCTGTCAAAATGCCGTCCAAGCAAGAAGAGCAGCGTATCAAAATTTTGCTCGCGCATCGTGAAAATGCGAGCTACTCGCACGCAAAGTTGGCAAAATCGCTAAAAGTTGCCAAATCAACCGTTACAAATGTAATTAAAGTGTTTGGGGAACGTTTGTCGACAGCCAGGAAGTCTAGATCGGGGGAAAATCGAAAACCGGAAGCCGCTGAGACGACAAAGAGAGTTGCCGGTAGTTTCAAGCGAAACCCTAACCTATCTCTCCGAGATGCCGCAAATAAGCTGGGTGTATCGTCTACAACCGTGCATCGAGCCAAAAAACGAGCCGGACTATCGACTTACAAGAAGGTAGTGACAAATCGCGATGATAAACAAAATACGACGGCCAAAGCGCGATCCCGGAGGCTGTACACGACGATGCTGACGAAGTTTGACTGCGTGGTAATGGACGACGAAACCTACGTCAAAGCCGACTACAAGCAGCTTCCGGGACAGGAGTTTTATACGGCAAAAGGAAGGGGAAAGGTAGCAGATAGTTTCAAGCACACGAAACTGTCAAAGTTCGCAAAGAAATATCTGGTTTGGCAAGCCATCTGTACCTGTGGCTTGAAAAGCAACATTTTCATAGCTTCCGGGACTGTCAACCAAGAAATTTACGTGAAAGAGTGTTTGAATAAACGTCTGCTGCCTTTCCTGAAGAAACACGGTTGTTCCGTACTGTTTTGGCCGGATTTGGCTAACTGAATATTTTTCCTGAATTTTATACTAATTGAACTTGAAAAAGAAATTTAATTTGATTTTTTAAATAAACGATTTCACCGATTTACACGCGTTTTCCCTTGACCAAATTTTGACCGTATCACCCTTGAACACACGTATAGACAGGTTTATTTTATTTTAGGTTTAGTTGGGATGTTAAGGGCATGTTGATAGAACATTTAAAAAAAAAAATTAATCGTTTCGTAATCCTTTTTACCGGTAAATGTTTTGAGACTTATTTTCAAACGTGACTCAATCAAATGTTCAAGTTGATTTTTCCTGCAATCCTTATTCAAAACATAATGTAAAACATTCCATCACACTTGAAGTCACGTTATGTAACCTATTGTTCCAACAAATCCAGAATAATATCGCTTAACTTTGACTTACGTGGCGTAAAATTGACGAAAGGGTATTTTTTGTGTTCTGTTGTTAAATAATCCGACCGTTGACTTCAATTTCATCGTTCAGCAAACCACTAAGTCTAACCACAGAGAACAAACATCCAGGCTCGAACATTTTGTTTTCAATTTACTATGTAAATTTTTAAAAGCAAATCGTTGGAAAAACAACGCCGCCTTTAGGTTTAGGTTTCACCAAACTAAAATTGAAAGACTATCAAAACGCGAAGTGGGCAAGTGGCGCCATCAACATACCATTTACCAAAACTAACAGCAACGAGCTGTAATTTTAAATGACAGTTACAGAAATTTACACACGAAGGGCACTCAAGCTTGGATGTCTGTTCTCTGTGGTCTAACTCTTAACGTAAAGCGTATCACGGAAATAAATATTGTATAATCACACGAACAGAAATCCAAACACATCTATTTCTCAATTTTTATTTTCGTCAAGTATGTTCCTTCATCCTTTTGCAATAATAGATTTCAATTTCACCCTCACGCGCAAACTTTCGGACCTTTGATCTGATTTGCTCCCAATTTCCGACAATCAGCCTTCATTATTGCCCAAAATTTTTCGATCGCTCGGACCTCTGGACAGTTTGGAGGATTAATCTCACAATGAAATTATTATCCTTGTACCATTTCTTCATCACTGTTGAATAGTGGCAAGATGCCAAATCGGGCCAAAACAGGAAGTTTTGAGAATGCTGCTTTAGAAGTGGCAATAGGCGTTTTTGAAGGCACTCTTTGATGTAGATGCTAATATTCCTGGTTGAGATAAGGCGTTGGCTGATTTTACCGCACGTACAGATGGCTTGCCATACGAGATGTTTTTTCTATCTTCTGTGATTTGATTGTAGAATTTATTACCAGGGATTTGTGAAAACTCAGCTTTCACGCATGATTCAGCGTCTTCTATGATGCAATCTATATGTTTGGTTAACAACGAATCCTATAGCTTTCGGATCCCACTTTTCGCTTTTTCAAGTCATCATCTTGGCGAGGTTTCTTCTGGGCTTTAAATGACCTCATTTCACATCTTACTTTAATGTCCTTTACAGTTGTCTTAGATACATCCACTTTTTTGGCAACTCTCTGACCAACTTCCTCATGTATACTTTCACCTTTTGTTTCTCTTCTTGTTTCTTGCGTGTTCCCTTTGTCAACTGCTCGGTTGGCTCTCTCTGAACTGCTTTAAATAGAAAAAAATTGCTGGTGACACTTGACACCGTTTGTTGCATCATCCCGACTGAACTCGTGATTGTTTTCTGTTGACGATTAGTATTCTAACTACTTATTCAAAATAAGATTTCACTGCTCCCGTTATCGAGATGCCGTTTTCAAAACTTCAATTTAAAAGTAAACAATATTCATGCCGACACTTAAAGAAAGTCTTACGTTGACTGACAACTGACGCGACTCAGTTGCAACACATATTTCCGGACGAGCTTTATTCGGATAAACGCCTCGCGGAACACGTAGTTTGACTGAACTGGTTGTATACAAGTTTTTGAAACCAGTAACAGGAACTTATAGGAAGGCATCGAGGCGTTTGATTATATAAGAAACAGCCCAGGAATTTACATTGTGGAACAAAGTAAGCTTTTTAATGTTTGTTATATCGCAGTATCGAAATTTTGTTTATCCGGCTATATTTTCAATCGATAGAAAAGTAGCTTCGATCATTTTATGTACAAAATAACATCAGAAAGCAATACCCTATATAGAATTTCAAAAATCTAGTTTCATAATTCAAATTCTTCTTTGACGTTGTGGCATGTAAACGATCAAATTTAGTTTCAAAAACAGACGTAAATTTACGTCTATTGGCACGCTAGTTTTATGTGCATCCAAGCAGATTGAAATTTACATTATTTTATTCTAAGTGTGTAATTGCTTTGCTATGGACTATGTTGGGAGTGATAGGAACAGGCCCTAACCAGTGAAATCATGCACATAAAGATAAAAAAAATCGATAATTACGGGAAAGTGAACAACAGTAAATTGATCAATAATGTCGTAATTGTGTAAGTTATATTTGATTCAAAATGTACATTGTGTGTTTGAAACAGAAATGTCAACAAAGGATCAATTTTCGGGACATGGTGGGACCCGGAAGACCTCATGAAACTCTATAAAACAACAGGCATCCCATGAAATTGCAACGCATTCAATATCGTTGTTTACGTATTGCCATTGGCTGTATGCATTCAACGCATAATATGAGCCTGGAGGTTCTGGCAGGAGTACAACCCTTACAGAACCGCTTCATGGAGCTCTCATCTAGAATACAGATGAAGTGTGGAATCAGTAACAATCTTTTTTTTGTGACGTAGAACCACTGCGTCCACAGAGTTGAACTTTTGTAGTATACCCCTGTTTACTATTCTAATTTGCATCTTAAAGCTAGATCACCATTTGTCAAGTGACCAGTTTAAGATTGAGTTTGTAAAACCCACAAGCTTTCCAAATTTCTTTACGTTGTATATAGCCACTGTACAGAAATTTAAGTCTGCTCTTGTACAAAGCATCAAAACTGCAAAGCAGATGTTCCGAGGGCTACGTTCCATGTTACAGATATGAAAAATATCATTCTGAACCTGGCCAAAGTTCTTCAAATGATATCTACTCGGGCAATATCCGGTTACTAGGCCAGTATAGGTACAAAGAACTCTCTTATTGAGCTCCAGAAGCTTTTTACTAATTGTAACATTTGGAATTATGCACCTTTTCGATTGAACACACTTTGTGGCGCCCAACCAATTGGTCATCATCCCTTGCTCTTCCCAAGATTTTAGTTCCTTTTTTATGGCACAGTATGATATACCACAGAATGGTTCTGGGACAATAAAAAAAACCTGCATTAATCCACCGAAGGTGAGACTGAACCCTTCTTACACTTCACCAGAATAACGAACTCAAATATGGCCAATAATGTACTGGATAGATATTTTCATTCGAAATCCCAGGAAGATCCAGGAACATTCGATATGTCATACATTCAGTTTATAAAATTAACTATTTGTCAATCCTGAACGTATTGTTCATCGAAGTGATACACATATTGCCATTAATAGTCTGTAACAGCCTGTTTATGTTAGTTATATAAAAGGGGAAATTACATAAATTTTAGAAATTTCATATAATCAGTCCAGAGAATGAATTATTAGACAATCCTAAGCGTCAATTTTGATTATCGATATGGATTCAAGATGCTTAATAAGTACATATTCGTTGAAAATAGTAAATGGAGACTTTGTGTAATTTTCGAATATACTCGTTGCAGTTCAAAACCAGACCACTCGAGCCAATCGATGCTGCTCTAATTCTATACAGTCGCATAGTGTGGCTAGTCCGCTGTATGTGCTAAACAACGCACCAGATGCAACACAATATAATGCAAGCGGCATCGATTGGTGTGATTGGTCTTGATTGGTTTTGCACTGCAACGAGTATATTTTCATCTCACAATTATGTGCTCTCAGGTATTGTTTTGGTCATATCTCCATGAAAGATTATCCAATCATAATGAAATTTTGACCAGTTATTTGGAAATTTCATAGCTTTGATTTGTCACCAACAAAACTAAAATCGGTTCACAAATAGCTCAGTATGTAATCGGAGACCAAACTGTTTGATTACTATTATAATAGGCCTTCAAGTACTGTTTCGTTCATATCTTCGTAACGAAATGTCCGAATGAAAAAAAAAAAAAATCAATAGCGTTGTATGGGAACTATGTTGTAGCTTCCATTTGCCGTCAACAGAACTGAAATCGGTTCACTGATGGCTGAGAAACCGATGTGACATTATTTGTAACGCACACAAACATACACACACATACACACACACATACATACACACAGACATGTGCTCAGTTCGTCGAGCTGAGTCGAATGGTATATGAAACTCGGCCCTGTGGGCCTCGGATAAAAAGTCGAGTTTTCAAGCGATCTTAATACCCTTCTATTGATGTAAGAAGGGTGAAAAGCTCGTCTGCCCTTTCATTGCCTTCAATGTCACAGTCGAGAGCTATAACTTCATGCTCATTAATCAAGATTGTTCTCACAAGTCAGCATGGCCTGGTAAGATCAACCACGGATTCAGAATCAGCACTTTCAAAAAATTCAGGTTCGAATCCCATGCAAGGGCGCGACTCTATCTCAGATGCAGGATTTATATTGCTTTGCTTTTGTGCGATGTGCGCACGCTTAGTAGATAGAAAGTAGATTTTAAAGATTTTGATGAATATTTTAAAGATTTACTGCAAAAAGATGTAGCACGATGCAAATGGATGGATTAAGATTCACAGGCTGCTACAAGATTTTTTAAAGATTGATTCGCTATCGTGGGATTTTTCGATCATCTTGAATCGGGATTTTGATGTGTCGCACCCCCTGATCCCATGTCAGAAACATTAAAAAGACGCTGGACAACTCCAAGTGGATGCTTTTTTTTTTGTCAATTACATTTCGAGTCAATACAGTAGATCTGACAGTCTTTCAAACAACCACCAGAGAGACGTTTCTTTTTAATTTATGACCAAACATTCGTAGCTCTTTGTATTGTTTACGTACAATGTACGTATGTTCTCTCTGTATCAACAAAGGCTTAGTGCTTTTGACAGTTGCGCGTGTGCCATTAATTACGAATGTTTCTTCATAATAAGTACAAATCTGCTTCGTTGCAGAAAACAACGATTTTGTAATATAAACTAAAATTAACTTTCAGTGTAGCAGATGTGGGCGCACAAAAGGCCGAGATTTTTTAAAAAAGGACTTCACATGATGACTTTTTCCCATTAGTACGCCATAGTTTGCTTCAAAGTTGGCAAAACGATTGGAAAAGTAATTTCCTTGGGCGATGGTTACATTCCATTATTCCAAAGTTTTATCGAGATCATGGTTCAAATATCTGGATGTAAGTCGGGGTTTCATTCGTGTGATGTCAAGACTTATGTCCAGCCAATACTCGCTAGAGTTAACATCGTTGAAAGCAATGTATGTAAGTGCGGAACCGGTTATGATGGCATTGCTCACGCAGTTTGGCTTCGCCCGGATAATGGTGGCTCCAGAGTACGACTATTTGATATTTAAGTGGCCGGAGGTAGACAACCCTTCCGAGAGGTTAGAGATATTTTGGAAATGCGTGATTTTCCTTGTAAATAAAAATATTGATTATCGTCTCCGCAAAGTGTTACACACGTCTGAGCCTTACAAATAAACGAACTATTAAAAAAATCATAATGTCGTAATTGCCTCTAATTAAATCGGTCATCTTGATAGCAACATAATTTATAGTGATAATGGCAAATATGATACATAGGCAGAAGGAAGGCGCTAGGCTAACATTACATCCCGTTTCGTTATTACTTTCGTATTCAACGATTCTGCTATCAAGCAAGAGCAGCAGTACGAATCTTGGAATTTTATAATAACACTATTATCCTTTTTTTTTCAGATTCCGTAACAACATCGCAAATTCTAGGAAAAACTGAATCATCAGATGTAAGTATAAAGATTTGATGAATAAACAAATCTTAGAAAATCTTATGTGAAGAATATTGAACAAACAAATATTTGATATTAGCGGGGGTAGGGACACGTGTGCCATCTTAAGCGTTTTATTTTTTAATGATTGTAAAGTAATATTTGTGTGCACGGATATGCTTAACGAAGCAATTCAAAACATTGAACTTCGATAATAAATTACTCACTAAGAAAACAGCATGAGCATGCATGAGCATGATACTCCGTTATTGCCAGATCAGCTGTTATTACACAGAGAACCAACAGATGATGCTTGGGAGTAACATACATCTTCAATATGTAAAAACTGGTGATCCCAAACTAAAGCAATACTGGCGCCGGCCTCGCCCGAATGAAGGTCAAGTAGGGAATGGGTAGGGAATATGGTTGGACGTGATACTCGCTTTATTGGAAGCCGCGGAATCCACTGCACTTCCTCGAGAAATCACTGATTTTGATATCAGGATTGGGTGGCAGCTGTCTGTTTTAGTTTAACGATAAGCTGTCATGTAATTAGTACCACTTGATTTCTTCTGATTCTGAACCGATTTAAACCAACAGTAAGGATGCTATTGGGGCCACTCACAAAGTGTAATTGTGGTTTTTCATTGGGAAAACAAAGTTATATTTAATAATGCTGAAAAGCCGATTTTGACCGATTTAAACCAACAGTAAGGATGCGAGTTGGGGCAACTCACAAAGTGTGATAGTGGTATTTCATTAGGAAAACAAGGTAATTCAACTCAACGCTTGAGAGCCAACTTGACCGATCTACACCAACAGTACGGATACCGCTGGAGTTTACAAAATTGTTTATTTGTGCCAAGATAGGGTGGGCTGACGAGCATGGCGAACGAATAATTTGAATCACAATTAATTATGTACCTCACAACTGACCGATCTTACCCGGCAAACCACGGCGGAACTTCTGATGATCACTCGATCATTCGCGCAACGAACAATATGCAAACTGAAACAATAGGACAAAACGCTACGCCCGATAAAGAAATATATTGCGGAAACAAAGTACGACACAACCGAATCAACCGATGGTCGACGCAAACCTATTAAAAATAAATTTTATTAATATAGATACAATGGGTAACAATTACCTGGCTTGCTTCACGTCCTTGAGAGCACTTACTACATCAATGAGTTGCCTGTATCCAACTCTGGATGTCCGTTTTGAGAAATAGAGAAATATTAGATATTGTCTTCTAAAATTTGGTAGAAATAAATTATTTTCCGTTGAACACGTAATCAGGCCCTGCTAAATAACATTTAGAGACTCTCCCCGTGGACCCCTCTCTTTCGTCACTAGCTTGTCTATTAAACGATTTGCTGATGTTTTTGACATAGTTGATCCTTAAAGTACACTTTACACGCTAAGATCAATTTACCAAATAAGGGTAAGACACCTATAAACGCGAAAAAGTGCACATACCTATTTATAACATGTTACTACTTACCCATAATATGTATTTTTTCCCATACAAATTTACTCAAATATGGGTAAAGCAACTTACCCATAAATAAGTATGTGCACTTTTTTGCGATTATGGGTAAACTGAGCTTAACGAGTATATTATCGTTCTGTGTGTTGAAATTATTCGAACATGTTTTTACATAGCCGTAGGGAACACAAAGAGAAAGTAGATGAAGAGAGCCTCCCAATGCCATTCAGGACCTAATGCATTGTTCAGCTTGATAGTTGCTATATTAATCTGATCCAGCAGGCTCGTAAACGATGTAATCCGCCACGAACGATGCAATTTTCCATGACCCGAAAACCGATGGCTTCACCGACGTGCGCACAAACTTCTAAACACCGCACTCGTTCGGCAGCAAATGCATCAACGGTTTCCCCGGTGTGGAACCTGTGCTGCTGCCGAAAGTTTTCCGCAATAACAGAACTAATTTTTCCTCGTTCAGCCGTTTGTACGATTCCGAAAGTACACAATCTCTTGGTAATGCGGGAGGAGGGATTTTCCGGAAAGCAGGTATCAATTAACCCGAGCTTGGCTTTCAAACCGGCCACGGTGTCAGTCGCGTTCGATAGCGCACTTCGTCGTATCGTCGATTTCCGGAGAATTGGCTGGTGTTGGAGGAGGAAGACGTAACTCGCGAGCCAGCGCCTGTTGCGTACGTAACTTTGCCAAAGGGTCAAGCGATTGGTCTGGCGATACGGGATTCAACTGCACTTTCATCCCATTTATCGACACGGAACCGCACCTTTCAGTGGGGAAATTCATACAACACTGCAGTTATACACGACACTTTCAGCCTAGCAACAAGGTTGTCCATATAAAGCGTCAAACATATAGTACGTTGTCTGGTTATAGATCTACGGAAACGGTGTGGGAACATTAAAAATTTGTTCATTAATTTTAAGTCGTGAAAATACTAAACAATCAATTGAATCTCAGAGGGTTTGAGCTGTTTTAGTGGAATGCCTGTAACTTCAGAAATTAGAAGAAAATGGTAAGTATTCTCCATTTACTCCAACTTCACCTTGGTTATCTTCGACAGATACGGATATTTCGTCTACAATGTATTAATTCTTTCAGCAAATAAAAATATTATATTTTCTTGACATTTTCAAGCTACGTTGAGTATCCGACTTTTTTGTTTATTTTAAACTATGAAAACCATACAAAAATGGGGATTTTCTCATTTTCGTACAGGTTTTGCCGAAGAGTCTCAGATTGTTACGAAGCTTTGGTCCACGCGTAGATTCATGGATATATGAACAAAAACAACATTAAAAAATTCAGGGTTGCCATTTTTCTTGTAAGTAAAAACATCAATGAGTTTTCTCCTGATTTTCCGAACATCACTTAACTTCAAAAACCCATAACTCTAGAAGAATTCATTTGTCGAACGATTTTTTTCTCTCCTAACTATAATGGAATTTTTCTCAGAAATTTGGAAAACAGGAGTAGTCATAAAAATCCCGTTTATGTGGGGCACATGCTGCCCTGCACATTATCGCCGACCCCGCCCCAATCACCTCTATTCCCTTCAAGTGTTCATGAAAACGTAAGCCTTGATAATTAAGCTCGTAGAAGCAATAATACGCTATTGGCTATTGTTAAAGTACCGATTAATTAACCATCGGCTCCTTTAAAGGATTTGCAGTTAAGCCTTCAAAATAAACTTATTTCTTTTTAAACAAGTAATCATCTGAGAAAGCTACGAGCAAACAGAAAGACGTCGCTTTTCGGATTTTTTATTACTTTGTGTGAAAAACGAGAGACGAGCTATATAGTTTTAGAGCATTACTCAAAGCAAAAATAAACTATCGCCAAAATTTCACCAATTTAAACTAGTGAATTTGTAAACAAGAAAATACTTATTTAAAAAATTGCATGGTCTAGAAAATGTTTTTTTTCGAGTCTATCCAGCCAATTTTTCTTTCACTGTGGAAAATTTTGTAGGAAAACTGGCAATCCTGAATTTTTTTAATATTGTTTTTTTCTATATATGCATGAACCCCCACAAGTGCGTGGACAAAATTGTAGCAATTGAGACTTTCGGCCTAAACTGTACTGATAGTAAAAATATCCCCATTTTGTATGTGAAAACAAAAAAAAAAGAGGTTAAAATTTTACCAATGTAAGTTTAGGAATTAATAAATAAGAAAATAATTTTCATGACTCAGAAAATGTTTTTTTCAGGCTTTTCCAAAAGTATTCCTTCACTGTTGAAACATTTCGTAGGAATTTTTTTTAAATTATTTTTTTTGCCAAATTTCTGAGAAAATTTCATTATACCTAGTGTGGAGAAAAAAATTGTTCTAAGATGAATCGTTCTTGAGCTATGCATTTTCGAAGTTCGAATAAGTTTTTTTACGACGAAGGTAAAATATAATTATATTATAACAAGAATACTTTTAAGTATTTAAATTAAACATGAACTATTTTTGGCTCCTCCCAGGGCTCAGTCGGTAAAGGTGCAGCTACAAAGCATCATCATGCTGGAGGTGGCTGGGTGCGATTCCCGGTCTTGGCATCGAAAGCTCCCAATTAATAACTGTGGAAGTGCTTCTAAAGGTTGTACGCAATCAAATTGCACCACTTTTAAATGGCTGTAACTTTTTACCCGTTGGATATTTTCTATTGAAATTTTGGGTGGAAGTAGTTCAATTGTATTTACGTTGTGTAAGTATTTGTATTTACGCTGTGTAAGTTTCGCTAGCAGATTTACAATCGTTGCGAAGATGGAGTCGGAAGAACAGCAGTGCCGAAGCATCTCAACCCTCCGAACGCACCGGAACTGCGGCCAATTGAAAAGTACTGGGCTATCATGAAGCAGGCACTTCGTAAGCATCCTGAGGAAGTGAAATCGGAGGAAGATATGAAGAAAAAAGGGATTGCCATGCAAAAAAATAAATGGTCCAAATGTTGTACAGGACATTATGAGTAGTATAAAGAAGTAGTTTCGTGCATTTGGATATGGAATTGACATGGAAAAAAGCAAACATAGGAAAATATTCATAACATGTTTTATTTTACTCCCTGAAAGTTTGAAGATGATTGGTTGAACGGGCGAATTTTGCCGAATATTTGTGTGTGTCGCAATTTGATTTCGTACACCCTTTCGCATACTAAGTTGAGAGCAATAAGCGAATTGTGACAGCAATAAACTTGAAATGCTTAAAGTAGAAAGATCTATTTTTGATTCAAATCATTTCAGTTGAAAATTTGTAATTCAAGCACATTTATAAAATGTTCAGCTCCGTTTATTATCTTCAATACCCTAAAGATCGTTCACAATACAGAATACAATTTTTCGTTATTTCACTGGCATTACAACTTCAAAATTATCATTAATAACGGTATCAATTGCATCAAGTGCTATTGGCGGCACTTGCAATCCAAGACGTCAGTCCGGGATATTACCATAGACTAACTCTAAGACCAGTAGGTGCCGAACAAATACCATTTTTTTCTTGGCTCAGTCAGTACTAGCACATCGGTCCCAAGCTCGGTCCCAAGCTTAATAATGCGCCCCTAATAATGAACTCACACGAACACACTCCCAAATGTTCTGTCAAAATAACACAGCAAATCAAAACAAAGGCACATATATGTATAGTAAGGTGCTGGCATTAAGGTGTATTTTGGATCAAGGGGTTCTACAACAGTGAGCCAATTTCAAATCGCTAGTTGCATATTGATTGTTGATATTACGTGCCCCTCGAGTATTTGAAAAAAAAGTTAAGTAAATTTGAAATATTTAACAACTCCCCTGCCATTGTGAAATATGTTATGGGTCGACGCAGTTTCCAAACCTCCCTTCCTCTGTAAGCATGACGTCCTTTTCGGACGTTTCTGCATCAGAATCGGATTTGATACGAAAACAAACCTAAATTTAGGCACCAGGCAGAAACGGTTTTTGACAGGCTATTATCGGAATTGTCCCACAGGGGATCGCTAGGGCGATTGTTATATGTGTTACTGAATAATATTGCCGATGATATCACTATCTCCATGCCGCATAAGCTAACACTTCTATCGATTATTCGATAGGGCATTACTCCAGCTTGAGGAAACGCTTATAAATTTTTGATCTTTGCCTCTGGAACTGAGATGTATTTTTTTAATCGTCGAAAGCCTATAAATGTTTAACAGGCTACATTTCCCTGCACGAAAGTGGCACCTTGTAGTGAGAAGTTGTGAAATTAAAACTGATAGCAAACACTGGTGTAGCGAAATACGGTATGGCAAAAAGGAAACTTTCCAAATTGTCTGATGTATCCGATGTATCCAATCTGAATCTGTTGTAAGGCTTCTCATTATCTGTGTCGATGTTGCAATGGAATGTACAGATAAATACATAAATAATGATGCCACAAAACACGAATCAGCGCCAACAAGCACACTCGTTGTCGCAGTGCAGAGAATTTGGAACCGATTTGCTTAGAAACGAAATATAGACGTCTGTGACGGCCAATTGGTCAGTTGCTGCCATTTCATATCAATATCGACAGCTCATTCCATAATTGACTAGACATCGTTTCTCTCTGTGTTCCAAACG
Source organism: Aedes japonicus (assembly GCA_034211315.2). Taxonomy (NCBI): domain Eukaryota; kingdom Metazoa; phylum Arthropoda; class Insecta; order Diptera; family Culicidae; genus Aedes; species Aedes japonicus. Next base: position 53,721 of record JASCZW010000562.1, read on the forward strand.
TGATTGCAAGTAAATCAATGAAATCTCCTATAAAAGGGGGAATCCGTACAGGCATGATTATGGTGTTACCATAGACAGACGTTTGACTTCCTCTCATTAACCTGTCTAAAACATGGGTTTCCCTGAGGATATCAAGTACAGTGGTGGTAAATGTACTGTATGTTGATATTTACATTTTGATATTTGACATTTTTCATTACGACTAAATTGAACACACACAAAAGTGAACCGTCGACGGAAAAATCTCATATGACATTTCTGTACCGTTTTCTCCAGGCGACGAAACATTTTTGCTGCCTCCAGCCGATGGTTATTTCGTTGATTGTTGGCTTATTACTGCATACATATGATGTTTATTATATGGAATCAAATCATAAGAATGAATACTAACAACCTATAATCGAAAATAACCGAATAAGTGTGTTTTTAATCAAGCTATCAAAAACCGTCACAAATCATTTCTAAACAGTTTGAAACTGTCGGCAGAAAAAGGAAAAAAAAAAAAAAATTCTATTTTCTATCCCCGCGTTCGTTTGAACTGTACACACAAACTGTTGGTGGTGTGCGGACCTCAAAATTTGCAGCGCATGAATGGTTTGCAAAAAAATGTACATTTACCACCTCTGATCAAGTATCTATAACCCAAAAGATGGCGCCACATTTTTGTTATTATTATTATAAATGGGTTGCCAATCAAACTTTCAAACTATGCATGATTCTACACACTTAGATTTTTTTACAGAAATCTGTAAAGTTTTACCGAATTCTCAACAGCTGAACGTTCGGTAATCCGATTTTACGGATTTCGGTGAAATTTTACAGATATCTGTAAAAAAATTACCGGAATTCGGTAAAATTTTACCGAAATTCGTAAAATTGGATTACCGAACGTTCAGTTGTTGAGAATTCGGTAAAATTTTACAGATTTCTGTAAAATAATCTGAGTGTGTAACGTAATTAGATTTGAAATGTTACAATACCACTTAATTTGTTTCATTTTGAGGGTAAAAATGGTAAATTTATGATTAGAAATAAAAAGAAATATTAGTATTGTCCATTTAATTCCAACTACCTTTGCTTATCTTGTGTATTTCGTCTACAATGTGCAGACTTCTTCAGTGTCTCGTACTAATAACTCGACTTAAAAACTTGGTAAATTTATATTAACTTCGAATTTTAAGCACCTTCCCCTAAATATCTCTGAAGACGACGAGAAATCCTGGTGCAATAATCATATATTCTATATCATGGCTTGTATCGAATTCAACTGCGTCTTTTCTTATTGAGCTTGAAGATGATCTCTGTTTTCTCCTGACTTCTGAAGCTTGCAACGCAGAAAGTTGATGAGATTGTCATTTATTTTGTTTTATGTTTGCCTATGTCCATTCTTTCAATCCATCGAGCAAGTTTAACGTCAAAATGCACTTCAATAAACTTTTATTGATTGGAAACAAATCCAATAAATACTCAAAAAGTATTGCAATTTCTAATAATCCGATGGCACATATTTGCCAGACGGTGCGTTTTACATCATTGATCCCTTCCTTTTAATCAAAGGATTTAATAATACAATAAAAAAATCATACCGAAATTGATTCCTGAACTTTTCAAAGCTATAAAACAAATGCGGAAAGTTCTCAATTCGTTACAACGAAGCTCTATGTTGTTTGCTGTGGGATTAAACTGTTTGAAACTTCTTTTCAACTTTCAGAGCATTGACGAAGAAGTACTTGAGCTAGAGCATCTGAAACATCCTCCACCACCGAGTGGCGGAGCCAATACGAAGGAAGAAATTTTACCACAGCTGGAAAAGCAGTTGGAGGAAGAAGCTCAAGCATCGGCTTCGATAACATCGTCGGATGAGGACGCTGGGGACGACAACGGCGACGACGATGATAATGACGATGATAACGATACCGGAGGTGACACCAACGCCGATGATAATGATGACGATGATGACGGAAACAGTGACTACGCTGAAAAGCTGGCAAAAGCATCGGAAAGCATGCTACTGAAAACATTGGCCGAATTTCATCGACAGCAACAGCGCCAAAGCCATCATCAGGATGGAGGCGATACAAACAAGTTTGACTCAGTAGACGAGAATATGAAACTAATGAAGGTAGGTGATCCAAGTGCCAGAAGGCATGCATCTCAGTTTAGGTGTGTTAATCTACTTTGAAGGAATATTGAAAATAACGTGCCATCTCTTGCGGCTGTTTTGACGGGTATTTTTGTTGTTCGCTTTAAAATTGATTGCGCGTGCAATCCATTGCTTTAAATAATCAAAAACTGTGTTTGAGTTCCCCCTCAAGGATCAACAATGTTATTGCGAAGCTAAAAGTCAAGTTTAAAACCCCACACTAGCAGGAATTGTTTTTGAAGTGGCTTCGCCTAATGATTCGTTTTTTTTTCATCAAATCTGGTGTGCGTAGGACTACGTCTTTGTTTTCAATACAGGGGTACACGTTGCGAGCGTCACGAAATATGCTTAGGTTTTGAACGTTAATAACTAAGTCATTCCTCGATTGATTTCCAAAATTTTTGCCTCAATCGATCGGAACATTTTCTACGCTTCGATTCCAATATTTAAATCTATTGCTTTTTAACATTCTACTAATGAAATTAACGCAAATACAAGGTGATGTCTTATAATGCCGATTTTTCAGAACAAATTTACCAAATGCACAGTTCTTTTCTAGCGCAGACTTCATATTTAAGTAAGGAACGTCTCCTAACCAGCCACGAACGTTATAAAAGAGGTACCGTAAATGCGCCATATTTTGCACATTTAAGAAATAATAAGTTTGAAATCATTATGCAGTACAACTCGTAACTGATCAGACTTTTATATAAAAAAAATATTCTGGACTGATGTATGTGTTCCTAATTATGCGCACTAAAATTAAGATGTTCCATATTTTGCGCAGTTGTGTTCCTAATGTTGCGCCCCCCAATAAACTAACAGATACTTATGCAAACAATGAAACAATTTGAGTAGTATAGTTTTAGCAATGAAAATTTTATTTGATATCAATTTTGATGGCAAAGTAGGGTAAGTGTACTTGTTTTCGAACTAGTTAGAAATCAATTCATTCTTAAAAAGCAAGTTAGTAAAATCAACGATTTATTTCTGCACGGCAGCTTTCTTTTTAGCAATTCTTGCTGCTCTTCGATTATTACGCTCTTTTTCTGCTGCCAATTTACTCGATTCCAGTGCTTCAAAGTACCTTTTGTATTCGTCGCTCGTAGCAACCGCAGGTTGGCGAGATTTCGGTTTCCGTTTTTTCTTAGGTTTAGACGATTGAACATCTGGTAAACGAAACGCTTTTTCAAAAAATCCTCTTCATCAGCATTGGTGTTCTGTTCTTCGGTGTCCTGTAAATAACTAGTGACGTCTTTGTCAGCAATAGCTGTTTCTGTCACCATTGGCAAATTTCGAGTTGTGTTCATCTCAGATTCACAGTTAATAAAAAAATGTAATTTTCAATGTATTTAAATGCACATAATTGGAGCATTCAAAAAGATTCAAAATTACAGTCAAAAATAAAATTACATGAATTGAAAAATACAAGGCGCTTTATTTTTACACGAGTTGAAAACATCTCATGTAATTTTAAACGTTATTGAATTTATGCATGCTCGGTCCCAAAAAAAGTTCATGTATATAAAATCAATCAATGAGTTTCACCATTCATTAAATTTATTACCATCATATTATTAAACTTCCTCCCGAAGACTTTATTTCCCAATCGACAATAACAAATTGACACTCATCTCCTTGTTTTGTTTATGAACATTTTCGATTGCATGAAAATAACAGCTTCACAACATGACTGTGGTTTTTTTCTCGATGTTATATCATCCGAATTATAAGTTTGTCTAACAATTATAAACTGGCAACTGCGATTTAGGGTCAGATCGTGTTAAGTGTTGGGTAACGAATGACAGCAGAAGAAAGTAACAAAACGTTCGGGCGCCATGGTTCGTTGGTTTCAGTGAACAAACATATAATTTTACACGTTCATGTAAACTCTCAGTCTAATGAGTTGAAAAAGGAGAGCGTTTCAATTCATTTTCACACCATAATGTAAACATACGTTGTTGGACAAAGTTAGTAGAATATGAATGCGTTTTTGAATGTTTTTCAATGTTTCGCCCATGTACAGGATTTTAAGTTGAAATTTCAACCAGAATAAGTTAATACATTCATGATGTTTTCGAATTAAGCCGGTTTACATCACGTGTAGTTTTCATATTTTTTTTGCTGTGATTGTTGAATCAATTGATTGGTGAAATAAAGAAAAATTGCACGTTGATCATTTGTAACAAACGAAAAATCATTTTAGTATCATGCAATATAGATAAATGGTTCTTTTTAATTATCTTACCATGAATTTCTGATTCACCAAATCCAGAAAATTCATCTTCGACGGAATGGCGATCTTCTCGAGACATAGCTGGCCGTAATGCCGAGTCAGATGCACCTTCCTTCATTTGCTGCCATAAGTAAAAAAGGCTGGTATCAACAATTGGACCTGGCCATATTTTGCATGTTCGGTGTTTCTCAATTTGTTTAGTTTTCCAAGGGTCAAATATGACTCCAACGCTGCAAGTCCCAACATCGCTTCGGAATCGATTGTGTTGCTATCCTTTTTTGTAGGTTGGTTGGATTTGTTAGGTTTCTGTAAAAGCATTTCGAAGTTGACTGCATTCCAGCGGACTGGAACAAGTCCGGATTTTCGAAACCCGTTTTTCAACGTTGTTTGTAAATTTTCTATATCGTCTACTGCTTGTTTCAGTAAAGGAGTAATCTCATGTTTTAGGATCGCATTCCCTTGTTACATTTCACTTTTAAGGCTCTGAAGAAAGAGACGTCCAATGGTTGTAACACGTGTGTTGCATTCGGAAACAAGCATATTAAAACAATATTGTTTGCCCTGCATAGCTCTGTAGTCTGATATGAAACGTGGGAACGATGCCCGTCATCAAAAATGATTACCGGAAATAGAATATTGTTCTTCTTCAGCCACGGCAGAAAAACATTTTTTATGTAATAATAAAAGTTTCCTGCGCTCATCCATCCGGACTCATTTTTTCCTGCTGCCCAGCCTTCTGGTATGCTCCTAGCAATGTCTCCCGGTAAACGAAGTTTATTTGGGAAAAGTACTAATGGAGGGGCCAATTTACCAGCAGCATTTGCATAAAATAAACTGTATAATTTTCTTTTTCAGAACTTGCGTTGGACGTATGGACATACTTAGAACCCGTTTGTGCCAGTACCTCTTCTCTGGCTGGAACCAACCGAACAGACGTTTCGTCCATATTAAAAACACTCCTGGGATTACGAAGTGCTGCTTGCACATTCCCGGTTTTCAAGGAGTTATCCACTTCTCTGAACCATTCCCGAATTTTATGCTCCGTTACGCCTGTACGTTCTTTTGAGAGTGCACTCGGAATCCGCCTTGAAATATTCGGATGACGTTTCAAAAATAAGGTTAACCTTTTTCGACCTGGAACTCCATTTTTAAAGATGGTATGCCGTGAGGATATTTTTAAGAAGTATGCCACAGTTGTTTTAAGGCCGTTATAATCCACGGGAAATCCTGCTTTTGCCGTATCCAAAATTCATGCTACGATGCGTTGTTCTTCGTTGCGATTCAGAACCAGTGGATAACCTGGTTTTTCATATCTCTGCTTGGAAAGGAACTTTATTCGCACTTTACTTGCCGGAACTCCACATAATTTTGCAGCCTGTCGAACAGAGATGCCCCTCGTGACCATTTGCAGGGCTTTGGCCAAATTGTGCGAAGAATACCTCATATATTGTCCCTTAGAAGTCAACATGATGAACTGTAAACAATAAGGAACTGTTGAGCGGACTGGGGGAACACACAGCGTAACAGCGTAGGGAATTTAGCACAGAAATAGGAAAAAACTACACTCGCGAGAATACTTTTACATTTACTTCATTTAAACGGTTAAAAGGATAAACGAACTCGTTCTGACAATCCGACTGATCGGACTGATAAAATAAACCGAACTTTATTTGTCCCGTGGTTAATAATGTTTATATAGATAGGTACGGCAAATGCATATAACGGACCAAGGTAGTTGTAGTGAAAAGGTGAACATCGTTCTCCGACAGGAACATGGTGAAAAAATTGATGCCATATTTTGCGCATCAAATTATGCTAATTTTTCGATAAAATGCTACACAAACGGCCGAAATGTTATGTGATGAATGTAGTACATACCTGTTTTCTTGATTTGGTAGTGATTCCAGGTTTTCAAACTGTTTTATTCGTAGAATAATCGCTTGTGACAACTTACACTTGTCTTAGTACACACGCTAACAGGGCGGAAAATTTGATATAGAGGTGCGCACAAGTGTTTGCGAACCGTGGTTTTAGGGATGTCCCTTTTTTCTCATAATTTATCTCATTAATCGAAAGTCAACAGAAATAACAGGCCATTCGTGTGGAAAGTCAATCTCAAATAGGCAGTAAATCATAACTATACAAAACTGCGCAGAATTAGGCAATGCGCAAAATATCGCGCACTTACGGTACACCTTCACATTTTGCTTTAGTATACCGGCAGTCGTGGAGCTGTGCAGTGGCGTAGAAACGCAGTCGGCGGCAGCAAGCACATTCGAGGGTGCACTGGCGAGCAGTCATTGCTCTGAGAAGCGTTGGTGCAGTTGGCTGTTGGTGGCGATGCTCCCGTCAACCTGGCCACACACAAAACGCCAGCAATTACCGCGTCACGGCTGAAAATAGCATTCATTAAACGCCGCGTCCCGGAGTATATCACAAAGACCGTTGAACAACTATCGAACGAAAATTTAGAAGGGATAATTCGAGCCGAACTGCCACACGTCAAAGTCCGACTATGTGGTTGAGTTCGTTTTAGTTCCTAAGGAGTGTATCGAAAATATCCACAGCTATCCACAAACTTTCTTTCAAATTATGTTGAAAACCGATATTTTATTCATACAAAAAAATGATCCTTTATTGTACGAGGTTAAACTTGAACATAATGAAGACCGGATGAAATTTAAGTTATTCCTTCACGAATTTTCAAACTTTGGATCGAATGCTCTTTATCAAGTTCCGGACAAGTGTTGCATCGCATTTTTTCGACGCTTGAGCCCAAATTTTTTTGAACTCCTGCATGTTCCCAGCTGCCTTACCAGTCTTCTTGAAGACCCTCTTCACGACTGCCCAGTAACGTTCGATGGGTCGACGCTGAGGGCAATTTGGTGGATTGATATTTTTCTCAACGAAATCTATACCCTTTTCCACAAGCCAATTGAGAGTGGTTTTGGCATAGTGAGCCGACGCTAAATCCGGCCAAAATAGTGGAGGTGTCCTATGCTTCTTATATAAAGGCAACAATCTCTTCTGGAGATACTCAGATCGATAGATTTCCACATTTATAGTTCCGGTAAACGCATGCATCCGGACGCTGCAAAAGACGCGAATACAATTTCCGGGCCCTTGTTGCTGCTCGCTTCTTCTGTTCTGCACTTTGTTTCGAGATTTTCGGTTTCTTGTAGGTCTTCAGGTGGTTTCGCCTCTTAATACGCTGGATCATTCCGACACTCGTCCCTGCTTTTTTGGCCAAATCACGTATTGACATTGATTTGTTCTTCATGATTAGAGATACCACTTTCTGCTCCAGTTTCGGGTTGGAAGAACCGGATTTCCTGCCTCTTCCGAGTAGCTCATCCAAAGAATAGTGTTCCCCAAACTTATTAATGATGGTTTTAACACTCGAATTCCAAACCGCTTCGCCAATTTTTGCATAGTTATACCCTTTTCACTTAACCATGTGTCCAGAACCTTAATTTTCCCTTCCTTTTCAATACGCGACATTTTGAAAACGCAGAATTTGAACCGCACAAACAAGTAAACAAAAGAAACCTGACAGTCAAACGCACAGCATGCAGTGTTCAAAGCATAAAAAACCATCACAAATACATGCGTACAACGCAAATGTATGTGGATAGCTTGTATTCGATACACTCCTTAGTTGTGCATAGCGGATTCGTAGCTAGCAATGGCTAGCAAATTAGGAACATTTCTGTTAAGAAAATCTTCCGTCTAGCGTGCACTAATTAAAACTAATTATTGTGGCGCAATGACTGAAGTTCGTCCCCTTTGGTGCACTTAGTATCACATTGACTTCGTTGAATGAAAATTTGATTCAGTCTTACGGTAGCGTAGTGCTGTGCAGAGCAAAATGTGCTGTAGCGACGCAGAAGGCGTGCGACCACACTGGAGGATGCACTGGTGAGCATTTGTTATCCAGAGAAGTTGGTGAAGTTGGCTGTTTGGGCCGATGCTCCCGTCAACATCGCTGCGAGAAATAAGGCTGCTGAAGCCTACGAGTTGATGGGAAAAGCCTCCCGTGACAACAAACGGACAAGAATCATCCCACGTCACCTGCAGATGGCCACCCGCACCGACGAGGAGCTGAACCAAGAAAACCCAAGTTCAATCGCGAACAATGTTTCTTTCCCATCAACTATATCCGTTCTTTTCAGAACGACCAAATCAGTTTTCTTATCAAAAAGTTTGTTTGGTTGAATATATTTCTTGTGCTGTTAGAAATTTCAATCATTCGATAGGAATCAAATTATTTTGAGAATATCCAACTAAAATGTCGCAGCATAAATATGGCGCAAAGTATGTGGTTCAATCATCGTAGAAAATACAACTAGGGCTGTATCATTATTAAAACCAAACGGTCCTTTTTAGGGCCACCAAATGCTATCTAAAGAGTTAACAATAGAATTTTCTTACATATTTACTTCCCAATGCTGGTCTATCGTTCAATTAGCACTATTTCGACCTAGACGTCTATCGGCAATAATAGACTTTGAATTCCCAAACAGACCACAGCCATCTACAATGCAATAAGGATAATGATTTCCTTGTGGTCGATCATATCAACAGAATATGCTCTTATGGAGCATTCTCGCTTCACCATCTCGGAAGGCAAACAGTTCTAGCAGCAAAGTTCTAGCGGGTGCTGAAGCATTTTATCCCGATACTGTCGTTTCCTCCAAAACAATAAGCATTATGAACAGCTTCGTAAATGACATTTCCGAGCGAATTGAGAGCGTAGCTGCCCGGCTAACTTAAATCAATTGGCGGATGGCCCTGACGTCTCTGGAAATTCAAACTGGCTTTCGATTATGCTGCCGAGAGAGCTACACAGAAAAAAATAATTAATTTTAACAAGCGTGTAAAATTTCCTCTCGTTTAATTTCAACCTAGAGGAGGCGTAAACAGCGAAGTTGTATGCAATCATCCATACAACATACAAAAATGTTTGTTATCTGTCATGCAAAAGGCTAGATGCAGGCGTTATCTGAACTCAATTTACATGAAATATCCCATTAATTTCTGCCAAATCTAGCATTCCATTTATGTGCATTAGAAAACGCATAAAATTCAATGTTTCTTTTTATCTGTGTGTAGAAATTAGAAGAATAATTAGTATCTTCCATTTAATTCCAACTACCTTTGCTTATCTTCGACAGATACGCGTATTTTCGTCTACAATGTTGCAGCTCTTCTTCAGTGGTCTCTGTACTAATATACCTCGACTGTGTTGCGATATTAATATCGTGTGTTTATATTTTACATGAAATTTTCATTTCAGCCCTTTGGGCATTGTTTGTTAAAATTTGATAACCTATGTATGAATTTAGATACCAAGACAGGCTTTATCAAATAACTAAGGTTGTAGTGCGAAATGTTTAGTGTATAGGAATTCGATTTGGAACGGAACCAATTTCAGCCACTCTTTAAACAATCAAGCGATATGGATTGCACATTGCTTCGTAGTCCTACGTCAACTTTGCGTACAACCCCATTGGGCTGTCCCTTCTAGTTTTAATATATTTTTTGTGGGGCATATTGACAGAAGTCATCACAATCGAACATCAACTAATGTGACTAAAACCGGATTCTTTTTCGCAATTCAACAGTTACTACCCGGAGCTGCAAGGCTCACATTCGGTCAACATTTTGGCATAGAGATCACAACAACACCGACTGTTCCTAAACCTACTCCACCATCACAACCGGAAGAAGTCATCAATCATGAGCAGGAAGACACTTCTCATACCAACAACGGCCAACGGAGAGGAGATGTAAGTTGATGACTAAAATATAAACGACTAATAAAAAATAAGTTGAAATTTCCATAGAAAATCCTAAATTGCCAGTTGGTAAATAGGAGTAGAGGTATATCACGATTATGTGGGCACGACACTTCACTCTTCCAATACCGATTGCTCGGAAATAGCAAGCAAGTCAGTTCTTCAAACACACATTCAGGCGTTATAAAAACGTGATTGATTTACAATTTTTCAGGAATTGACATTCGAAGAGCTTAGTGTGGTGTACATATAATCTACGTTTACCTGTAGTAGTAATGGAAAAATTTAAAATTCCCATTAAAAAATTTGAATGCTTATAAATTACTTGAAACGCCTATTATTTATTTATTTCCAACATCAAAATACAAAATTGCAAAAAAAAAAACATTTACAATTACCATTTCCATAAGAGTATCATAGAAAGGAATAATAAAACGGTATTTTTTCTGAACAAAGCATGAACTTTCAGAAATTTTTCTACCAGGCAATATGTGGAAAAACAATTGAAAAACTAAAAAAAAATATTAAGTTTAAGGAGTGTTTGCTTCGTGAGTCCCAGTTCATTTGCAAAGAACTGTGAATCGTTGAAAATTGAACTAGATGTTACCTCGGCCTTGTTAGTAAAATGGAAATGGAGAAATTGCAACCTTTCAAAGAGAGCACCCGTCCTCCCTGTCGGGTGTTGGTAACCCGATGTCTCCTTTAGTATGATAGTAAGATAAGTAAGACAGTGTGCTACGCTTAAGCAACGCGTGTGTGTGTCTTTTTTCAGCTTGATTTAAAATGCTTAAAAGCTTGGCCTTCGGTGTTGTTGGGTTGGCACGGTGTGGGACTCACTCAAACGGTGATGGAACTTAAAACAATCCTCACTCTCTTATTGCCTTCTCCTCCGAGAGCACGACAAAGTGACTAATTCGGTGGACAGCTGTGCTTATGCAGTGCTACTAGTCACCCGTACTACCATTTATTCAGATCCGTTGGGGGAGCACTTAACGTCAACGTACGTGTTTTCTAGTCCAGACGAACATTTCAAGAGGTGGAATTCTTGACTTTTCAATTTAAAAAAAAATAATGATGGCCTATTATGCACTTCTCTTCAGCTATCGACTTCAACTGGCATGCTCGTATGCGCCTTTCTGTAGCGGCCGTAACGTTGGGTTCCATCCAGACGTGTACCTATGTGACGTAGCCATTCGTCATGACACGCTTTACTTTACAGCCACCCTCGCGATGTCCACTCTACTCAGCTAGTCTCCGAAGGTGGATCTCACCTAGTCCGAATGAGAGTTCCACGGCGACGGAAGTTCTCCCCAAATCAGTGAGCATTCAGTCCGTTTGAATCCCTGCTCTCCCGAAATTGGTACGTGTTCAGTCAGCCGACTCTCAGCTCTCACTAAACCGGTAGGCTCTCAGCCAGTCGGCTCCCAGCTCCATCGCGTTGAACTTGGATTCTCGACTTGTGCACGAAACTTCTACCAATCTCAGTGCGACCCGTGTTGCTGGACCGGTGTTCTTGCGCTGTGCGCTGTACGCTGTAGCTCCGACAGAATTTGAAGGACGGCTTTTCTGACAACATTTCATATGGCCTCATCTCGACACATCTCTTGTACGATATTAGCCACTTCCAGGGCAGGCATTTTCCTACGGGCTGCCTCAACTCTAGGGCATACAAAAGCCCCGTGCTCCGGTTTTAACGTAGGACTACGTATCTCTTTCCTATACCGGGTGTCATTTCAAAATTTTGAAAATTAAGACTGCGTTACGCAAAAGTGAAAGGTTTATAAACGCCTACAACTCTCGTTCGGCTAAACATAATGACTTCATTCATACACCATTTGATCGAAAAGACACAAATTTTTAGCATTGAAATTTGAAAGAAGTTCAATTAGTATAAGTAGTTAAATTTTTCATTTGAAAATAACCTTCATTTGTTCCCATACAAATTTGCATATAAACAGGTTGAAAAATGTGTTTTCCCTAGCAAGGTCGTAGGAAACGGGTAACAAAAGTCTTCTTCTTCAAAATAACTTTTCTTTGTTGCCGGTGTCTGATTTTCAATTGTGCCACATCCCACATTAATTTCTGAACGCACAAAGCTATTGGTCGAAAATGACATCATATTTGCGCTACGCTCTGATTGGTTCATACTGCCACAGTAACCTTGCCAGCAATTATGGAACATGTGCGAACGACCGAAGGAAAACCAACAATCAGTTCTCGCTGTGCATCCGTGTGCGACAGACGTGTAGAAAACGCTACACATGAAAACAAGAAGACCAAATTCATCCCACGTCACCTGCAGCTGGCCATCCGCAACGACGAGGAGCTAAAATTTTTGTTCTCCGGTGTGACCACTTCACAGAACGGTGTCCTGCCAAACATCCTGCAGCCCAAGAAGGGTACACTGGCGAGCAGTCGTTGCTCAGAAAAGCGTTGGTGCCGATGCTGCCGTCAACCTCGTTGCGAGTAACATGGCTGCTGAAGCCGCCCGTGGCGAGACAAGAATCATTCATCCCACGTCACCTGCAAATGGCAAGCCACAGCGATGAGAAGCTGATCGAAAAAAGAAAGCCCAAGGGGCATCGCAAACTATTTCTCCCCCGTCAACTAAATCCGTCCTTTTCAGGATGCAAATAAAACTAAAAAGCTCTTAGAGCTCAATAAGAGAGCTCTCTGTGCTTTCACTGGCCTAGTAACAGGGCACTCTCCAGGCAGATATCATTTGAAGAACATTGGCCGGGTCAAGAATGATATATGCCGCTTCTGTAACCTATAAAGCGAAAGATCGGAGTATCTGCTTAGCAGCTGTAGTGCATTGTACAGGTGCAGATAAATTTTTTTTTGGTTGTTTACAACCCAATGAGATTTGGTCTGCCAATCCTGGTAAGGTGAGTGGGTTTATAAACCAAATCTTACCTAACTGGGAACGTATTGTGGCAAGCAACAGATCACCCAACAAATGGTGGACAGCTTGCCCAATGCGTATACAGTAAACAGGGATAAATAGAGACAAAAGTTCGTATTAATGGACGTAGTAGTGTTTGAATCCACAAAAAATAAGAAAAAAATCTTGGCACTCTTACACAACAATCAGAGCATCGAAAGAAAGCTCGGTTCCAAACGGCCGACAACCCTGAGCAACAAGAAGCTCCAAAGGATGCTGAGGAGGAAGACCGGGGGAAAAGTGGCTTCATCGCTGAGTTTGCTTGGCCGGGAGGTCGGTTCAACCCGCCAAACAGTGGAAAAGTATCTGGCGAACACGAACATGCATGTCAGGAAGCGGAAGTCATGTCCACTGGTTTCGAAGCTGCAGGCAGCAGCGGCAGCGGCTGTATAAGATGGACAACTCGATTTTCCCGGTAAATCGCGACGTGGCGGCGGTGATGGACGACGAGACCTATCTCACCCTGGTTGGCAACGACTGACAGGGCTCTTCGTATTCTACTTCCCCCATGAAGCTCCGAGGTGAAGTTCATTTCACACACTAAGTTCCTCAAGAAGGTGCTGATGTGGCTGACAATCAGCGAGAAGGGGATGTAAAAGCCGCTTTTCTTTCGCTCCGAACTGGCCGTGAACGGAGACATTTATAGTACAAAATGCCTGCTGGAAGTTGCGGCTGAAAATCGATGTGGTACCCAAGTTGGCGAACCCGCCCAAAGTCCTCCAGCTGCGTCCCATCGAGAACTTCTGGGCCAATCTGAAGCGTAAGATCTACTCCAACAGTTTTGTCGCGAAACCTGAGGAGGAATTGATAAATAAAACGAAGAAAGAACTCAAAAACATACCAACACGCATGTTTTCGTCTGCCATGGCGAATGTTTCGGTTAACTGCCGGAAGGCCGCTCGCAAGGGCGTAGAATTTTTTTTGCAAGTAAGTTTAAATAATCCCATGGAAGGTAAATTTATCAAAAGCAATTATCTGTTTAAGCTGTTTTTTATCACCATCCGAAAAAAGTGCATTTTTTGAATGCAAACGTTATAGCCATGTGAAAGATATATTTGTTCAGAAAATCCTTGAATTTTGAATTGAACAAGACTTTTCTCTTTTTACTGTTCCCATGCAGCACGCAGAGGTATTGTTACGGCACAGTGGTGGTCAATACTCTGCCTTTGACATGGCCCAGTATGTTTTCTGGACAGGAGATGAAGCTGGTGTAGCACGGGCAGTTGAAGAGTTAGTTCAAAAGGGATTGGTAAGTGATCGTTATTTCTTCGCCTAATTCCAACTGGATTACAGTTCAAATGATTGCAGATGACCCGAGAAAATGCTATAAAGTTTTTGCGTGATATTCGTCTGGGGATCGATTATCTTCAAAATACATATTCCAGTCGCCCTTTAAAACCAGCAGATCAACATTCGCATAATGAACATGGAATTGACACAAGTACTGCGGGAACGACGGTCACAGAACTACCAACCACCGTTGCAACACAAACCGAATCAGTTGTGGCCAATAGTGTGGCTGGCCAACCAGCAACACTGGCTCCAGAAATTTTGAAGGTTATCGAACGATTGCCAAGTTTACTTAAACTGAATGAGCTCAGTGAGCATACAGGTATTCTTTTCATCATCTTTCCATAAACCTAACATGTTATAACTTACAGCTTTACATATCTCTGCAGACTCTACACAGGATTACGATGATGTGGTTGGACGATTACGGTTGGCTGATTTCCTCTACGCAGAATATTCACTTGAAGAAGTTATATATCAGCTAGCAAAGGTTATGTTTACACAATCGTTGACACGTGGCTCAGAGCCAGCACAACATGCATTGCAGAAGCTCACAGAGTTCCTTGAATCAGAAGGCACTCATGGACGAATTTCACCCGTTCTACAGAAGAAAATCCTCGGTATGTCACCAAACAACCTGTTCCTACCCTTCGGATTCTAATAAGCTGAACTTTTGTTACAGATGTTCTTCTCGCCGCTCTAGCCGACACGCTAGTCGAAAATCCTGAACTGATGAAAGCTGCACGATCGGCTTTGGGAAAACATATGGATAAGGTCACACAATTTTGTAGAAAGTTCGTTCAATAATTATACTCAAATAAACTTTTTACAGATTCCGCAACGATTCCCACATAATAATTATTAGAATGCAAATATGTCTAGCTACTCAAACACGGGAATTTGTTACTAGTCTTGGAACAGTTACAAAAGAAACATCATTTGAAGGTAAGTTTAAGAGAAAATGAAATTCACTGGATTGAGCAGCACTACTCAAATGGGACACATTTTCGAATTGATAATCAAGGATATATCCAATGAAACAAGAAACAAGAAGTAACACAAAGCATTACACCATCAGCTGTTACCACTGAAAGGTGAGCTGGAAACGAATATACGCAGTGATCTAGTATTCCTGTTTTGTTTTTGGATAATAGCTTCAATAATTTTACAACGTGAACCACATCAACAAAATTCAATCAATTTTATGAGATATACATATTCTGCAAAAAAAAACATACAATAAATATTGAAAATCAAACCGAATAAGGATCGAGTAAGCTGAAAAAGTGTCACTTATAGTTAGAAAGGAAGAATGAAAAGAAACAGGGAAACAATACATGATTTTGAAATTGTTTAAAAGTACTTTTAGAATGCTTTTATCGCTATAAGACCTCAGTATCTTTGCTTCACATACAACATACAATATAAATACAATGCTTAACACTTAGGCACTTTTTCCAATAACCAAATTGTCCTACAAACAGCTGTGAATTCTGAATGTTTGAAAAACCCTCGAATATACTTATTACCTAACTTAACAATAATTCACCTTAAGCGGCAAATGAGACTAGCAGGAAATATTTACATTTATACAATATTATATCAAATAGCACTATACGAGTATAGTAATGTTATAACTCCAGAGTAGAAAATAAAGCATATTATTAATCGAACCATTTTTTTTTAAACTTGATGACATTTCTTCGATACCTTCATACGTACCACTGTGAATGGTTGTCATTTGAAACTGAACGGCTTTGAACGTACACCTAAAAGATGAGATGGTAGCAAAAAATGCGCAACCCAAATTTTGTAAGCATTTCTCGAGACAGCCGCAGGCTCATAAAAAGCAAATTTTCCCATCTTGATCCACAAAGCGTTTTATGCAGAAAACGAAGCCATGGAACTAAGGAGTGTATCGAAAATAAGCTATCCACAAACTTTCTTTCAAATTATGTTGAAAACCGATATTTTATTCATACAAAAAATTGATCCTTTATTGTACGAGGTTAAACCTGAACATAATGAAGACCGAATGAAATTTAAGTTATTCCTTCACGAATTTTCGAACTTTGGATCGAATGCTCTTCATCAAGTTCTGGACAAGTGTTGCATCGCATTTTTTTGGACGCTTGAGCCCAAATTTTGTTGAACTCCTGCATGTTCCCAGCTGCCTTACCAGTCTTCTTGAAGACCCTCTTCACGATTGCCCAGTAACGTTCGATGGGTCGAAGCTGAGGGCAATTTGGTGGATTGATATTTTTCTCAACGAAATCTATACCCTTTTCCGCAAGCCAATTGAGAGTGGTTTTGGCAGAGTGAGCCGACGCTAAATCCGGCCAAAACAGTGGAGGTGTACTATGCTTCTTATATAAAGGCAACAATCTCTTCTGGAGACACTCAGATCGATAGATTTCCGCATTTATAGTTCCGGTAGTGTAAAAAATGGTTGACTTCAAACCACAGGAACATATTGCTTGCCATACCAGTACTTTCCGACCGAATTTCTCCACTTGAATCGACCTGTCCGCATCGCTCACATCCTCCCCAACGACGGCAGTAAAGTATTGTGGACCTGGAAGGGTTTTTGAGTCCTCCTTTACATAGGTCTCATCGTCCATCAAAACGCATGCATCTGGACGCTGCAAAAGATGCGAATACAATTTCCGGGCCCTTGTTGCTACTCGCTTCTTCTGTTCTGCACTTTGTTTCGAGATTTTCTGCTTCTTGTAGGTCTTCAGGTGGTTTCGCTCGTGGACACTCGTTCCTGCTTTTTTGACCAAATCACGTATTGACATTGATTTGTTCTTCATGATTAGAGATACCACTTTCTGCTCCAGTTTCGGGTTGGAAGAACCGGGTTTTCTGCCTCTTCTTGGTAGCTAATCCAAAGAATAGTGTTCCCCAAACTTATTAATGATGGTTTTAACACTCGCATGATGAATTCCAAACCACTTCACCAATTTTCGCATAGTAATACCCTTCTCACTTAGCCATGTGTCCAGAACCTTAATTTTCACATCCTTTTCAATACGCGACATTTTAAAAACGCAGAATTTGAACCGCACAAACAAGTAAATAAAAGAAAGCTGACAGTCAAACGCACAGCATGCAGTGTTCAGAGCATAAAAAACCATCATAAATACATGCGTACAACGCAAATGTATGTGGATAGCTTATATTCGATACACTCCTTAGGTGCGAGCACAGAACAGAAGTACATCTTGAACGACAAATAATGATGAAGTTTGAGTGCTCTTAGTCGCGACATCTTGCGGTAGAGATCACACATTTTACACGGAAAATAATTTTATCTGCTCCAAGCTTAGACAACATTTTTAGACCTGCTGGTATAAAGTACAAGGTATTTACATGAAGGTTTGTTCCTCGCAGAACGAATATATAAATAAATTAATATTATTTGTGATTTGATCTAAAATAGACTTTGACTAAGGAGCTTGAGTATATGAAAAATACTATAAATTTTAATGCACAGGAAATATTTTGTGCAAGTGCGATTGCATTTGAAAAAAAACAACATTCATACACCCCTCTATGGGACTTTGTTTGGGAGTTTACTATCACTTGATCTTCTTAGTGTCATTTAATAAGCTCTTTTTATTTTATTGAAAAACTGTGATGAATCGTCTACGTGATCGCTTAACATGTTTTTGTGCTCATAAGTAAATCAAATTTAACGGAACATAAAAACCGGCATTTGTTTATTGATTAAACAACCTTAATTTAAAAATTGTAGCTCAGAAAAATTACGTTGCATAGAAAAACTGTTCGACAACAAGTTGTAGTGAATAATTAACCTAATTTTTAAAAAAAATTAACAGCGAGGAAATTTTTTTTTTTTGTGCAAAAAATTTTATATTACTAAATTTTAAGTACCTCAAACCCTCTTCTATTCGCTTCATTTTTTGTGAAAAAAAAACTTGAAGATATCAGAAGAAATATCGAGATTGGCATGTCTTATCGTTTGTCTGAACCTATTATCGACAGGGAAGTAAATGAAACCGTGTAGTTTTTTGTTTGCGAAGCGGGTATCTGGAACATGAAGTACCTTTACGCAAAATCTCAGAACTTAAGAACTTTAGCACTCCCATGGCGATAAGACATGTAGAAGCCTACAGAAATAAAAATCAGTAAAATCAGTAGTCTCTAAGCATGAGCTTGGATTAATTAGCACTTTCGGAAAAATACCTCTTTTAATTCATTCGAATTTTCCAATTTTTTTAAGTGAGATAAGTTATTTTATTCAAGTTACGTTATAACTGCTTATTCTTAGAAATATCTGCGTGTTTTCCCTACTATTTGCAGTCCTTGCAAGTTCCTAATAACAGTGATGTCTCAGTACTAAGTTATCTCCGTGATTTAAATCGTAAGTTCTCGAGTAATTCATGTTAGGTAAAGCCATTTGTAAACAATGACTTTAAATGTCGATTTCTTTTGAATCTTAAATCACTCTCGTGAAATGAAAGCAGCATTTCGTAGAAGAATGTTAGTTCTACTATATGGAGTAGCTGGATATAGTAGGATTCTTGTGATTCGTGAGATATCAACGTTTAAAGCCATTGTTTACAAATGGCTTTTAGGCCATAATCATGAATTACTCGAGAGTTTCATGGAAAACTTATGGAAAAACTGTCAAATACACGCTAACGCAAACGCAATGGGCCGGCATTCAAAATGAATAGTATGTTCTCGGATATTAAAACCAACTGTTTGTCAAAGGTAATGGTAATAATGGTAATGGTAATCAAACCCTCTAGAAGAGGTTAACAATTTGTTCCAAATGGGGTTTGAAATTCATGGATGTTAATTTGACTCTAGTTTTTTTGATCAGCAACTGGTGTTTTGAACTTGAATAGATTTGATAATTTGACATAAACGTGCCTTAAATGTTTCAAAAAATGTTTCATATAAAACTTAAGGAGTTCTGTCGATGAAAAAAAGGGTTGAAAAATTGAAGCGCAGACAAACATTCAAGCTTGAATGAAGTACAGCAAAATATAAGATTGAAATGAAGAGATTTATTGACATTAATTCACCGTTCTCTATATTTCACACGAATTATTTTCCCAACTGGTTATTGTAGTGACGTCATCTGCGTATTTGTTCTACCTTATTTTTGTGATTTAGAGTCCTTGATTTTTGATGTTATGTCATTTCTCGAATTATTTTTTCAAAACAGAGAATAATGCAGGGGAAAACTTGTGCTATTTCGAATGGATTACGCACATCAGCACCCAACAATGTTTCTTTTTTTGCACTCGCTAGTACCTAAACAAATGTATTTAGAATAATTAATTACAGAATCCGTACATCAAGGGGATTTGCAGACACGCAGAATTGGTTGTAGTTTATTAGTTCGAATGTTCACGATATCAACCATACATCGTCTGCTCCGAATATTTTATTCCATCTGATTGTAGAAATGCATCCCACAATTCAAAGGTATAAGTAGTAATGGTATTTTCTAATGAGATTATCACAGAATAAAATGGAAAAATCACAAAATGCAGTGTTGTTGTTTTTTCTTCAAGTAACCAGAGCATACTGTGATGATCATATTGCAGCAAATATACCACTTATAGCAGTTGTTTTGACGTTTCTTTAACACTGTAAAAATAGAATGAGTAGAAACAAATAAAATCGAGATACTTTTTACACAACAAAATTTTGCACTTTTCGTGTCATTGAATCGTTCTAAGTTACCCTTCCGTTCCGTGGTGCGAGGGAGTGACTGCACACAGATTCCTCGAAAACAAATTCGTTTGTGCCTTGACAGTCGTAGCAACCCTAGTTTTTTTTTCAATTATTATCAACATTTCAATACGAATGAGTAGTTCCCGCATAAACAATAACCATAAGAAGTGCCCAACTGTAAGTGGTATGGTCACACCATCTATAATATCGTTCCTGTATGGTACATTTTTATTGGGTTACCACAGAGAGCCCTACCGTTTTTTTTTTCAGTGGATCTGCACTGGTTATCCGTAAGTATCCGTAGTTTAGGATTCCAAGGTGGGTAGTACTTGCGTGAATACCTGTCCAGGGATGGTGGACAAAATATTTCAGGATGCAAATCAAAGCATGCTTCATATCAAACTTCATGACTTAGCAAAACCATTTTCAAATCTTTTCTAAAATATGGCTTGCGACATATCAAACTTTATGATTTAGCAAAAACAGGTTTTTTGAAGGTTTATCGGCTACTGAGATCCATGCAAAGACGGTGAAAGTATTAAAGGAGTCTTCTACTTTATTTCCAAAACCCATCGGTGATTTGGAGTTTAAGCGTGCCTGTACAAGCGTTGAAGACGGTCCACGTTCAGGACGTCCAAAAAGTGCATCAACTACAGAAATCCTAGTGAAAATAGTGGCTATGGTTTTGAAAATACTGGATACGAATCAGGAACTGGCACTTACGGAACCGATGCTCACCAGCGGACTAGTCCAAGTTAATTCACTTGTAAATTCTAATAGAAGACTCTTGAACTTAGCCTTTACCACCAAACCGGATGTTATCAACCTACTTGAGCCTCCTGTTCCTCTCTTGGACATCGATCAGTATCACAAGACGTTCATCTTGAAAATAGACGCTCACTGCAATTCGCCCATTATACCCGATCATGATTCGTATTGACCTGAATTGAACTTGTGCCAATCCATAAAGCAGGAAATCGGAACCTGGTTGAAAACTATCTTGAAATATCCCTTCTCTGTTGCATCAGCAAGGTCTTTAAATCGTTTGTTCACAACGCTGTGTACAATGTTTTTTTTTACTTATTTATTTTCCGTCGGCCTATTTCCTCACATGGTGACAATCACCGACGCCAAGGAGACGACTCCACCACCTGGACCCTACCTAACGACTCATGACTATGAACCGGGAACAACGGCTTTACTTCCCTTCCGAAGGAAGACGTGACCAAGATTTTTTCGCCTCAGAAAAACCACCGACGTCGACTGGGATTGAACCCAGACTCACTGGGGTGCCAGAAGCAGTCACGTTTACCACTACACCACCGACGCCGGTTTGTGTACAATGTTGTCCATCCTTTAATATCGGAGTACCAGCATAGATTCGTTCAGCATCACTCTACATCTACGAATTTGCTGTGCTATACAAATACGTTGTTTCGAAAGGTTGAATCCAGAAGGCAGGTCGACTCTATCTATGTTGATTTTTATAAAGCTTTCGACACAGTACCACAGTACAACCTGTACGAAGCCTAAAAGCTAAAGAATGTAGGATTCCCAATTTGGTTCGTTGAGTGGATTCTCTCTTACTTAACCGACCGTCAGTCCTTCGTTTCGGTAAATTCCGCACGCTTGTTCCGCAATTACTTCAGGAGTACTGCAAGGAAGTGTTCTTTTCTTTAACGATCTGTGCCCTCGTATTTCATCGTTCAAGCAAATGTTTGCCGATGACCTGAAGATTTTTAGAATCATTATATCTGCACTTGACTGTCTTGTCCTTCAAAACGATATTAACGAACTACTGCTGTGGTGTAACGATAACGGTATGTGGGTCAACATAGCCAAATGTAAGGAGATATCATTCTCTCGTTGTACAGAGACCATCACGCATCAATACACAGTTGGTGCGGTTCCACTAGAGCGAGTCACATCTATTTGCGATCTAGGTGTTACAATTGACTCCAAATTAAAATCTAACAAACACGTCGCGCTGGTTACGGCTAAAGCCTCCATGGTTCTTGGATTCATTCGACTTCGCACTTGGAACTTCACAGATATCTACGCACAAAAGGCATTAGTCTGTACCTTAGTCCGTAGTATACTGGAATACGCGGTCGCTATCTGGTCACCATATCACGTATCACTGACCATCAGAGTCGAACGAACTTAAAAACTCTTCATCTGATATGCGCTACGGAGTCTTCCATGGAACGACCCGTTAAATCTGCCCGACTATACCGCACGTTGTATGCTGATTGGATTGCAAACCTTGCGGGCCAGGCGCACAATCATTCAGTAACTGGTAGGTTGTAGACAACGTTACGCGGCAATATCGACTGTCCAGAACTCCTACGCGATGTTTTCCAGAACTCTTCCGCGATGAGAAGCGCACAACTAGTCGCTGTACCTGCTCACCGGACCAGTTACGGCTTCAACAATCCACTTGACGCCTGCCTGTGAGCCTTCAACTATTCGACTTTAACATTAGCAAAAACGTTTTTAAAAATACGATTAAGAATAGTAGGTAGAGTAGTCTGTACGATTTTAAGTCAAAGACGAAAAATAAATTAAGAACAGTAAAAATTAATAACAATAAGATCATCTATTGACTGTGGATGTGATAGCTGGTACCACAGGCATCTCACATGGTACAACATGGCATATTTTGGCTGATGTTTTGGGTTTCAAAAAACTGTGCAACAAAATTCGTTCGAATGCGAGCAACATTTGGAGCAATTTCGGAAGGATAAAAAGGATTTTCTTACTATCGGCAAAGTATGGCATTTTTTTATGTTATGTGTTGCTCCATTTATGTGCATGATATTGAACAGAACTTCACACGCTATAAACATTCCTTGAGGTAGATCTCCCCGCTTATAGTCCCGGTGGTCACGAACGCTGCACTCCGATTGCCATATGAGTAGATCGCTTGCCAAATCATGTATATCTTGGTAAATTTTCTGCTTCCTCACTTCCTCCACTTACAATTACGAAACGAAAAATGCGCATCCACTGTGATGCAATGTGATGTGATAGGGAGCCATCACCAGTGCAGGACTTGCCATGGCTTACAGTTCCTCCCAATGCAGTGGTTCCCAACCTTTTTGGGCTCGTGAACCTCTTTTGAATCAGTAATGGCCCACCCGGATAAAAATAACCATACAATTACAATACAATAATAAAAAATAACATTAAAATCTATTTCCGACCGTGAATCTTATTGTTCATGAATCAGATAAGTGAAAAATGCATATTTTCATTACAATAGATTTACAATTCATTCGGTTTGCTAGGATTTTCAACAATTGAGAAACAATACAATTAATACTAATTGACTCAAATTTGTTAGAAAAATAATGATTTTTTCTACAGTTTAGATACATAACAACCCCCCTTTTCTATTGTCGACGTCTCAATTTACATTAGATTCTATTGTGGTAACAATAACTCCTATTGTCATCTTATTGTTGTGGACAATACTATTAATTGTGCATACCATAGCTTCTATTGTATGGTTACAATATATTTAATTGTAAATCTATGAGATTTTTTTATTCGGGCAGCGACCCCCTTGGAAAACTAATGTGATTATGTTGCGATAAAAAATAAAAAAATATACATCAATTTACGATATTTTTGATTCATCACCAGGGAAGACACTCTCAGTGTGATTGTTACGCCTGGATTTGGGACACTAGATTTGAAATTCGGGGCTGTGTTTGAGACAACGCCAATCTCATGTCATCTTCAACGTTCAGTCTGTTTCTTGTCTTCGTTTTGATTTGAAGTAGAGTTGAAAATCCGCTTGCACAAAGGTATGTTGACGCGAATGGGATTAGGATCTTCAATGCCTCCATGGAAGCTTTGGGGTACGAGCAATACATAGCACACCAGAACTGGCTCAGTTCCTTTTCATGAAACAAATCGCGCAACGAAGAATAGTTTTTCAGGTCCAAGTATTCATCCTGTATCTCATCTGGAAGGCTAGCCACATCCAATGAAGATGAAAACGGGTTGCGTACTAAAGCAGCTACTTCTTGCTTCAACTAGGGAAAATACTTCTCAAATTGCTGCTCCAGTGAATCCAAATGTGCAATAATTTCTGCCTGGAGAGTCGAAGTCAGCTCACTTGCTCCTTTATCGGTCATATTGCACAGACGATCAAACATGGCAACATTTCCCATCTTAACTTTTCGGCGACAATTTTTTAGTTCTTCCGCGAATGCATGAAGATGATCTTGGAAGTGAACAAGATTGAATTGTTTGCCTTTAAGTTTCAAATTCAGCAAATTGAGATGTTCAAAAACATCAGCTAAGTAAGCGAGACGCTTCTGAACGTCTCCTTTATTAAAAAGAGCAAGGAAATCATTTTCCCTTGAGCTTTCAAAAACGTTTGGTTCTCATCCTTCAACTCGAAAAAACGGTTGAGTACATTACCCTTCGACAACCAGCGTACGGAAGTGTAGAAAAGAAGAACCTCATGATCTGAGTTCATTTCCCTGCAGAGTTCCGTGAATAAACGTGTATTCAGGGTTCCAGACTTAACATAGTTAACAATCTTTATGACCAATTCCAGTACTTTCAATAACCCTTCCGGCAACATCTGGCTGGCAAGAGCATATCGATGGATCATGCAATGGACAGATTTCTTGCCAAGCATTGCAGGAGCTCCATCGGTGCAAACCCCACAAAGTTTTTTCCACTGCAAGTCACCAGATTCAAAAAACGCCTTGATTTTAGCCATGCTATCATCACTCTTGGTAGTAGTTTCGATGTCACAACAGAAAAGAAACTCCTCCTTTAAATCGCCAGCAGAGCATACGTACTTCACAAACACCAACAGCTGCGCACAGGAACTGACGTCCGTGGATTCATCGAGTTGAATTGCGAATAAAGGAGATTGTTTTATTTCTTCCTGAACTTGCTCTTTCACGTCGTCGGACATATAGGCAATTCGTCTTTGCACAGTGTTGTTTGATAATGACACTTGCCGCATTTTCTTTTCACTTGCTTCCCCAAGAACCAAATTCACCATTTTCAGCATGCTAGGTTTGATCAGAGTTTCTCCAATCGTATGAGGTTTTTTTGTTTTTAGCGATTTCCAGTGCTGTCTTATATGACGCCTGTACCTCTGCTGTGTTTTTTTGTTGAATGCTGCCAGTGCCAGTGGCATCGAATCTCTGCCGTTTCAAGCCAGCTTCATGACGCCGAAAAAGTCCACATCCTTAGTACTATGCTCGGCATGCTTGGTATCCAAATGCCGTTTCGATTTTGATGGCTTTATTGATTCAACACTCAACACAAACCACGCACTGTGGCTTATCGACGCCATTAACGATTATAGTTGTGAAACCGACTTTCATATAATCATCGGAATACTTGCCGTCTATAAAGTACAACATAATTGTACTTTACCAATTCAAGTTGACAATATTTAGTTTGCAGCGGTAAACCAAAGTCTCAGCAAAATTTTAAATGTGGAAGCAACAAATTGGTCGGTTGATTGATTCGGGACTCGACGCGTGATTGGCCAGTTCAGTTGTAAAAGAAGACAAAACAAATGAGCCAACTACTACTGCGCATTCATTAAGTTTTTCTACACGTTTAACGACGCACCAGGACGCACACTACTACATCAACTCACATCTCAGTAAGAAGGAAAGAGCAAGTAAAAAATTAATCCATTCAATCGCGTGTGCTAGCAAGAAAAAGACAATGAAAGAAACAACTCTAGACAAAATCGTCAAAAGGTCGAAAGTAACATTTGTAAACAATGACTAAAAACGTAAATTTCCTGGAAATGCCAGGTTGCTAACATCTACATCCACTACCAACGGGAAAGTAATTACTCCTTTTATATATTTCTGGTGCTGTTTAGCTCGGGGGAGCAAGCAGATCCCAGAATAATACTCTAGAAATCATTGTCTACAAATGTTACTTTTGACCTTTTTACTATTTTGTCTAGAACTGTCCTTCGTAGCCTTCCGTTCATCCAAAATAAATTTCACATAATCAGTGAAAAATATCCACTAGAAATTCACTTAACTTTCATGTGATTCAGGAAGTGGAAAAAGCTTTGCAAACCATGTGAATCTTATGTGTCCAGTGATGAGTATATGATTAGTCAAGTAGGATTTCTTTTTCTATGTGATAATCATTTAAAAGTCACTTAATTTAGTATTGGAAAATATCTACTTGTGTTTCCATTAGTAGCTAAGTGAAAGATTTTTTCAGTGTTCACCACTTCGAACATATTATAAGACGCACGATGACCAAAATATACTCGTTTATTCTTTAAATGCATGCACTTTATAAGTAGGTTGCATTTTATTTTATGAATCAGTTATTTTTTTTATTCTGTATGCATAAAAATTGTCACGCTAGCCAGACGCCCGCGACTCCCCTGGGGGTCGCGGACCACCGGTTGGGAAGCCCTGTTCCATAGCATGATCGAACTATACATACCTGTAATCTTCACTATTACGTTGTATGGGGCCTCGGATAGCGTAGTCGGTAAACGCACGGTCTACCATGCCGGAGGCAGCGGGTTAGAAAATTTCTCAACTGCCCTAGGCATAGAGTATAATCACGGACTTTGGGTCCATGGTATAATTGTGCTAGCCACACAATATTCAAATTCATGCATTGGTGTTGGCAAAGCAAGCTCTCAATTAATAACTGTGGAAGTGCGCTTAGAACATTATGTTGAGAAGCAGACAAAAGCTAGTTTAATGAGCGTCAAAAAAAAGTCAGGAGGAAGAAGAAGAATAAGAAGAAGAAGGGAGGATGTGAACCCGTAAGCAGAATTACTTACACGAAACCCACGGAAAACAATAGAGAATCCCCTTCCAACGAAATGCTCTTATTACAGGCATGATCAGTAAGCAATACACATTAGGATTTCCGTCTGATGGTTTGTTGAAAATAGGGTTAGGAGACTCACCGTAGACTGTCGGAAAACAATTAGCCCTTCGCTGATCTCTATCTGACGATTTCGTTCCAGGAAGGTATAATTGTCATCCATGATTTGGGCCAGATAACCACGAATCCCTGATCCAGCCTACACTTGGGTGGGCACCCTGTATTTTCCCCTTACGCATCGCAACAATCAGCCGTAGTGAATCTATAGTCACTAGATTCATAGTCTGGCGGATACAATGACGGGAGCCAATTTGAACTGTCAGTTGGCGGAGCCAATCGAGCATATCTCGAGTAATTCATGTTAAGCGCCTAAAACCCATTTGTAAACAATGACTTTTAATATCGATTTCTCTTGAATCTCAAATCACTCTCGTGAAATGAAAGCAGCATTTGGTAGAAGAATGTTAGTTCTACCATATGGAGTAGCAGGATATGGTGGGATTCTCGTAATTCGTGAGAAATCAACATTTAAAATTATTGTGTACAAATGGCTTTTAGGCCCTTAACATAAATTACTCGAGATTTGCTCGATTGGCTCCGCCAACTGACAGTTCAAATTGGCTCCCGTCGTTGTATCCGCTAGACTATGAATCTAGTGACTATAAGTGAATCTCACTAGCACTACAGTAATTTAATTTAATGAAATGAACCATCTGAATCTCATATGTTACTACGGTAATTATACAAGAAAGCGTGTAGATAAATACAGCGGAAAAACTAAGTATTGTGATACAATCACAATGAAACTGACTCTTAGCTTCGAGTCTTGACAAAGAATCCCTACTGAGCTCTATAGTCACTAGATACATAGTTCGGCGGATACAACGACGGGAGCCAATTTGAACTGTCAGTTGGCGGAGCATTCGAGCAAATCTCGAGTAATTTATGTTAAGGGCCTAAAAGCCATTTGTACACAATAATTTTAAATGTTGATTTCTCACGAATTACGAGAATCCCACCATATCCTGCTACTCCATATGGTAGAACTAACATTCTTCTACCAAATGCTGCTTTCATTTCACGAGAGTGATTTGAGATTCAAGAGAAATCGATATTAAAAGTCATTGTTTACAAATGGGTTTTAGGCGCTTAACATGAATTACTCGAGATATGCTCGATTGGCTCCGCCAACTGACAGTTCAAATTGGCTCCCGTCATTGTATCCGCCAGACTATGAATCTAGTGACTATACTGAGCCCTTGCGACACTTCAAACCGGCCATCACAGATCAACTGTGATCGCGATGTTCAAATTATGAAAGCGCTAGAATGTAAACAAAACAAACGAGGGTGACAGAAGGGACTGGTATGCGATTGTTTTTGCGTTTATGATGTGAGCACTCGCATAACGAGTCTCATATGGTTTTATAATAATTTAAAAAAATAAATAAAAAAAAGTGTATTAGGTATATTCCAAATCTCTACGAAATATTTGTGTTGCTGTTGGACACTACCATAGTAGTCGGACAACAAGCAACTACTGTTACCGTGGGCCGCCTGGCAACGCGTAGCAACCGGCTATACAAAAGGCAGTCAACAAACTGCAAATGATTCATTCTGTAAATGGACTTCAAGAAATAAGATCTCTTTAAATATTGTAACAAGTACAACATTTGGCGACGAGGAAATTATCGTATTCATCGCTTTGAAGGAAGAGCTGCTGTTTTCAAGATGGCAAAATCTGGAAGTGGCGAATTTCAAGAATTCTACCAGCAAATTCTGCGGCAGAACCAGCAGATGGCGGAACAAAACGCTCGTATGATGCAGATGATGGAACGCTTCGGCATTCAAGAAAGCGGTTCCTCCAATCGATCATCGGGTAGCCCGGAGTTCATCATCGAATCTCTGGCTTCCAACATCCGGGAGTTCATCTACGATCCAGATAACGGTCTCGTTTTCGACAGGTGGTACCGGAAGTATGAAGACCTCTTCCTCAAGGACGGAGCAAAGTTGGACGATGCGGCAAAAGTGCGGTTGCTGTTGAGAAGCCTCAGCGTAATTGTGCACGACAAATACGTCAACTTCGTGCTCCCAAAGCACCCTCGTGAGTTTTCGTTCGAAGAAACAGTGAAAAAGCTGAAAGAGCTGTTCAGTGTGCGGATCTCTTTGTTCAGCAAGCGGTACCTTTGCTTCCAGTTGACCAAAATGACGCAGAGGATTTTTTGTCATACGCTGGAACGGTGAACAGGTGCTGTGAAGACTTCGAGCTCAACAACATAACGGCAGATCAGTTCAAAGGCCTGATTTTTATCTGTGGGTTACGATCTTCGAAGGACGCTGACATCCGAACGAGACTCCTATCAAAGCTTGAGGCTAACGCGGAAGGTGAATGCACTCTAGAATCGCTTATTACGGAGTGCCATCGCATCCAAAACCTCAAGCACGATGCTGCCATGGTGGAACAGAAGAAACCGGTTAGCTCAATCTGTGCAGTCAAGCAGAACAAGCCTCCACCGGTCAAATCCGTTTCCAATGAAAGCAAGAAGACGAAGCTTGATGGTCCCAGAACACCCTGCTGGCAGTGCGGCGCAATGCATTACATCCGCGACTGCACCTACACGAAGCATGTTTGTCGGGATTGCAAGCAAACCGGCCACAAAGAGGGTTATTGTGGCAGTTACACTTCAAAGGCGGCACAAAAGAAGAAGAAGAACGTCAACGGAATATTCTGCATCAACCAGGTAAGCTGCTCTTCAAGACGGAAGTTCCTGACAATGGACATCAACGGGTCTCAAGTCACCCTTCAGTTGGACACCGCGTCTGATATTTCAATCATTTCGGAAAAGCAGTGGGTAAGAACCTGGGGTCGCCATCACTGACTCCTACTACACGAAGTGCCAGGACAGCATCGGGTAATCCTCTTCATCTACTTGGAGAACTGGAATGTTCAGTCACACTCGGAGGTGTCACCAAAATCGCAACTTTCTACGTGACCAACAGTTCCATCAATCTGTTCGGTCTTGACTGGATAGAGCTATTCGGACTATGGGACACTCCGCTGTCAGCAATTTGTAACCAGATCCACGTTTCTGCTAGTCAAGACAATCAAATCCAACGGTACAAAGCTGCGTTTCCAGAAGTATTCAAGCCCGGCCTAGGACTCTGCAAGAAGATGAAGGCGAAACTCTTTCTCAAGTCCGATGCCAGACCCGTTTTCAAGCCCAAGCGACCAGTTCCTTTCACGTCTATGGCGAAGATCGATGCAGAGCTGGAGCGTCTTCAATCTATGGGTATCATAACGCCAGTGGATTTTTCACAATGGGCTGCTCCAATCGTCGCAGTAAAGAAACCAGGAGGAAAAGTACGAATCTGTGCCGATTACTCTACCGGACTGAATGCTGCTTGGAGCCCAATCACTATCCACTACCGGTTCCTGAAGACATATTCAGCAAGTTGAATGGATGCCGGTATTTCAGTATCATTGACCTCAGTGATGCTTATCTTCAAGTGAAGTTGACGACGACTCGAAGCAGATGCTCACCATCAACACTCATCGGGGTCTCTTCCGTTTCAACCGGCTCGCACCTGGTGTAAAATCAGCTCCCGGGCTTTCCAGCAGCTTATGAACAGCATGATCGCCGGCCTCAAAGGAGTGGATTCATTCCTGGACGACATCTTGGTTTCCAGCAAAACCGAAAAGGAGCACCACGAGTATCTCAACGCATTGTTTCAACGGCTTCAAGCTTACGGTTTCGTTCTACGGGAAGAAAAATGCAACATTCTTCAGCCGCAGATCAAGTACCTTGGACACATGGTTGATGCCAAAGGTCTCCGTCCTGACCCATCCAAGGTGGAAGCTATCGTCAAGATGCCACCTCCCAAAGATGTCACAACTCTACGTTCATTCCTTGGTGCAGTGAATTTCTACGGGAAGTTTGTCCAGGAGATGCACCAGCTACGACGGCCACTCGACGCACTGCTAAAGAAGGATGCCAAGTTTGTTTGGAATCAGGAGTGCCAGAAATCGTTCCAGCGGTTCAAGGAGGTACTTCAATCGGATTTGTTGTTGACGCATTACGATCCTACATTAGACATCATCGTTGCTGCCGACGCATCGCAGTCCGGTATCGGGGCATGTATTCTTCACAAGTTCCCAGATGGTACACTCAAAGTCATCGCTCACGCATCCCGGTGCCTCACTCCCGCAGAGGCAAACTATGGACAGATCGAGAAGGAAGGTCTTGCGTTGGTGTTCGCCGTGACGAAATTCCATCGCATGCTGCTAGGACGCAGGTTTACTCTTCAAACGGATCATCAACCACTACTGCGGATCTTCGGACAGAAGAACGGAATTCCGGTTCACACGGCCAACCGTCTTCAACGTTGGGCACTGACACTGTTGTGCTACGATTTTGGAATCGAGTACGTGTCCACTACGCAATTTGGTTATGCCGACGTACTATCTCGCCTTATCAACAGTTACGTCAAACCGGAAGAGGATTTCATCATCGCCTCCATCGAACTGGAAGATGACGTCGAGGTCCCACCTCCAGAAGCCATTACCTCGCTACCTGTGACATTCAACTCGGTACGTGGCGCCACGCTCAAGTGCCCCGTTCTCCAACAAGTGATCCAGTATATCCAGCGTGGATGGCCCGCCAAACTCGACAGCATCGCCAACACTGCCGTACGCCCTTTCTTCGGTCATCGAGATGCATTGTCGGTAGTGAAGGGCTGCATCATGATGTCCAACCGCCTGGTGATTCCGGAAAATTTTCATCAGAGAATTCTCAAGCAACTCCATAGAGGACACCCAGGAATGGAACGGATGAAAGCTGTTGCACGTAGCCACATGTACTGGCCGAGAATTGATGAAAACATTGCTGACTTCGTCAAGAGATGTGACAGTTGTGCCACACATTCCAAATCACCACCCAAGGCACCGTTGCATTCGTGGCCACTCGCACAATCTCCCTGGGAACGAATTCACATCGACTTTGCTGGCCCACTCAACGGTCTATACTTCCTGGTAGTTGTAGACGCGTTCTCAAAGTGGCCAGAAATTCGTATCGTACGATCCCCGACTACGGCAGTAGTAATCGAGTTCCTGAATGAGCTATGTGCACGCTTTGGTATTCCCAACGTCATTGTCTCCGATAACGGCACCCAATTTACGTCGGAACAATTTGCGGCACTGTGCAGGAAGAACGGCATTCAACACTTCCGAATCTCGCCGTATCATCCACAGTCCAACGGCCAAGCGGAAAGATTTGTGGACACCTTGAAGAGGTCGCTGCGCAAAATCAACGAGGGGGAAAACGTCACGGAAGCGCTCCAGACTTTCCTCCAGGTATACAGGACTACCCCCAGTCGTGTTCTGAATGGCAAGACACCTTCGCAGCAGATGCTTGGCCGAAACATGAAGACCGTCTTGGATCTCCTTCACCACAATCAACCGAAGCCTGTACTACTCAATCATCGCCAGGACGAGTAGTTCAATCGGAAGCACGGCGCAACTCCTCGTGATTTCCGTAAAGGTGACAAGGTCTACGCCAAGGTCTACAGGAGCAACAACAAGTGGCAATGGGCTCCCGGCGTGATCATCGAAGTCATCGGTCGTGTCAACCACAATGTGCTACTGGACGAGTGGCATGGACGAAAGAAGCTGATCCAGATCACACACCAACCAACTCAAGATGCGTTTCAATGAAGAGGAAACAAGTGCAGCAGATTTGACACCACTGGATATTTTGTGGACATGTTTGGTCTACAATCCCCAAAAGCACCTGAGCCGCACTCCGAGCAACGTCTGAATCAAGTCGAACAGGACTCCATTTCATCAACCTCAAACGTTCATTTCGAGACGCAACCACGGCCTGAAATTGATGTTGAAGAATTGCCAATCGACTCACAATTCGAAGAAGATTCCAGTCAACAAGGACGAGCTGAAGTCATTTCCGAACCAGAAGAAGGCTCCAGCCAAATCGAACTACCTGAATTGGAACAAGAAGAAGATGTCCGACCATCAACCGTTACTGTTCAAGAAACACTATCGATCCGGCCCCAGAGAGTGATTCGGATGCCTTCAAGATTTGAACCATACCTGTTCTGGAAATAAGAAGGGAGGAATGTTGGACACTACCATAGTAGTCGGACAACAAGCAACTACTGTTACCGTGGGCCGCCTGGCAACGCGTAGCAACCGGCTATACAAAAGGCAGTCAACAAACTGCAAATGATTCATTCTGTAAATGGACTTCAAGAAATAAGATCTCTTTAAATATTGTAACAAGTACAACAGTTGCAACGCTTGGGATTGCAATGGGACTGATATGCGAGTGGAGACAGAAAAAGCAAAGTTCTAGTTGTGCTTAAAACGCCAAGAACCGGGTCAAAAACCCTATCGTTGATTGGTCTTATTTTACATCAATTATGATATATTTTTAGGCATTTAATGGGACTTGTAAAGTTTTTCAAGGCTTTCTAGATTTTGGGAAATATTTCCTCAACATCCGATGGCATCAATAAAAAGACGTTTTTCCATATTATTTTACTGATATATTTTATTTCATTTCGATTTGATTACACACATACGTTTACATTATATCTGTATCCCTTTACTGAATTCGTCAAATATTCCGAATGTTTTATTCGTCCATAAGAAAAAAAAATCCGATCTTCTGCGCCAAATCGTGAGGCTTTCCTTTCCTTCTTGTTTTTTTTACTAAATGTTTATCGAAATACGGTCTGTTGTTATAACACAAGAACACCTTCGACAAACTTAAACATAATAAATAAATATTTTACATGCATCGCTAACAAGCTTTCTCAGCACTTAAACAACACATATCTAGATAAATACTTTACAAAGTTGCAGTATTTTCGCTACATTGATTGTGGGCTTAGAGGATGCTTGTAAACTAAAAGATTCGTTTCAAATAACTGTTTTTTTTCTTCAGACTGTTTGGCAGTTTTTGAGGTGTCAGCAGTCCATGTGGGGCAAAATCTGACTATTACAATATGTAGTCATTTCAAGTAAGGTGAATTGATCTACGATTAATCACTTTTTGGATCATGTGGTAAGGTATATATATCTCTGGTGTAGAAATCGTTCGAAATTTCATGACGGACGTTTACATTTAGCATTACGACGTGTACTTTGTCAAGCTTTATCACTTTTGCGGATTCGATAAAAATGTTAAGCATTTCCGCTCTTCGATCGTTCATTTTTATATCTTTGATTGCATGGTTTGCGAAATGGGATGAGAATGTTTTATAAGAAAAAGCATGATATCGTTATGTCATACATTCGTTTTATTCTTTTCATTTATGATAGTTTGTTTTTAATTTTAGTGATCACTAGATACTACAACTAATTTAGATTTTTGATGTAAGATTATTGCAATAAATATTCGCATGCATCATTTAGAGATGGTTGCTTTGAAATGACAATATGTTTCCGCAAAGTTACTTGCCCTTGGTAGATATTTGCATCAAAGAGCACTAATTGTTTATTTCTGTTTGTTTTATTGGCTGTTTCTATAAAATATTCTATATTTATAATACGAAAGACAGTAAAATAAATTTACAAATAAAATTTAAGGATTAGTTAAAAAGAATGAGAGAGATTGATTGCGTTGTGAGACCTTTCACGATTTTTCTTCCAATGAATTTTGCTTCTTTCAGATGGAGTAGCACTATCAGTAGTAGTGGTATAAGGAGAGTAACCTAACATGCTAAAATTTCGAGTGCGAGTGTACCCGAACCGAGGAGATGCCGCTGAATTATAAGTTTTAATATTCCCACTGAGTGGCAGTATCGAAGCCAGTGTCGACCAATTTGAATGTGCCATTCTTAGTTGCTCCGAGGTACCGACCGTCCTTTGATCGCAAACAAATACGTGTCGGTTCTCGCAGCTCAATGTAGAAGCCATCAGCAGGGGTATCAGAATCAGCAGCAATACCTTCACCATCAATTCGCCAGTACTTGCCATTTTGACCTAAATCGTGTTATGAAGCAGAAATGTAGTTATACTTTTGGGGAAAAGTGTTTACGTGTTTATACCTTTGAAGTAGACAACACCTTTTGGTGCACGT
Organism: Aedes japonicus; assembly: GCA_034211315.2. Taxonomy (NCBI): domain Eukaryota; kingdom Metazoa; phylum Arthropoda; class Insecta; order Diptera; family Culicidae; genus Aedes; species Aedes japonicus. The sequence continues at coordinate 88,800 of JASCZW010000562.1, forward strand.
TCGACCAGAATTGTTTCGTAGATAGCTTTATTGCACTCTAGCTTGTTACTTCCCGGAGCACGATAACCGACAAATCCTTGTTCGCACTTCAGAACCAGGATGGGCCGGTTGATAAGATAGAAATAGAATTTGGTAGTATCTTCGACTAATTCAGCTGTGGCGAAAAGATGTCCAGAACGTTTCGTAGCCAAAAGTTTGCCATTGTTAGCCCGGAACGATACGGAACCTTCTCCGTGCCATACTAGTTCGAAAAGAGCATCTGCCGATCGACGATTACCGGTAGCTTGAATTCCACCGCCAGTTGACAGACACCAGTAACGATCCTGAAAAAAAATCCGGTTTAACAATGTCATCCTACAAACATATCAAAACTAACTCACCTGAGTGGTTCGCAAAGCCCAACGGTGGGCAGACCAATCGTATTCCAGCTGGAATGTTTCGTTGTCACCGATTTCATCCTGATTAGCAGTGACATCGACACCTTGTTTTACCGAAACGTACTTGTTGTTCAAAGCAGCGACAAACGAAGCCTGAGGAAGTGAATCCTCCAACGAGAACAGCTCATCGCGAGTGACAGTCTGTGAACGCGACTTGAGCACAGCCTTTGATCCAATTGGAGACAGATAAAGCCCATGGCGATCACGTAGGGCGAGATGACCACTGTGGTACTCAGCGCTGAACAGACAATCATCGGTACATTTGGTCTCAAGCTTTCCGTTGGCGTTGAGGTATCTTGAAATAAAAACAAATAAAGCACATATAATTACGGTGTCACCACGAAATTTCTTCTCAGTATATAGGGAGCAAAAAGACTAGTGATTTTGGCTAATAGACTGAGCGATATTATTTTATTTTATTTTATTGGGGTTTAAGGGGGTATGTAGTCAAGTCACCAGTCTGAGTTCAAGAACTCATACCTTACATAATACACCAGGGAATAGTTGAATAGGCTTCGCAACGTTTCTACCCATGGGGGTTTTGAATTTTGCGGGATACACTATTAGTGCACACTAGAAGTGTACAATAATATTGCATCGCTGCCCACGGGATTGGGGGTAGGGTGGAAGAATGTTAGTGCGTAAGGCTGTATGAAGAAAAAGGTCAGTAAATGACTGTGAAAATCAGTTACCGTTCAATATTTTGGGAATGATGTCTACCAAAATACCTGCTTAACTTGAAATTACGTTAGAGATTCTTCTCTCGTACCGCATAATGACTTAATCTTTCGTTCCGCGGACTGTTTCGTCACTAACAGGATTTCCTAACCCGTTTCGCGGATTCTTTTGGATTCTTCAGCACAACTTTTTCTTGATAACGTAACACATCGTCTATTACCGATGCGTACTCTAAAACCGAATTTTTCTTCAAAACTGTGTAGCTAGAATTATATAAGCAAAATCGCCTCACCATAAAAGACCTCGATACAAGTATATTATCTAGAGTTACCAATCCCATCTCATCACCGTTCAGTTCGTGCTATTCGCAAACAACAGATAGACGCATAACCATCTGATTTCTATCTTTTTATTTATTGTTAATTTTATTTATTTGACATTTGACGAAATGAAATCAATTAGTTAATACACTGCCGGTGGACGCATTACTGTCCCATCTTACAAATAATCAATTTCGGAAAAATGCCTAGTCGATTTGTCCCACTGGAAAATTGGACGCATATTTGTCCCACTAGAACAAAAATTGCTCCAAGTGGGACAATAATGCGTCCATATTTCAGAGTGGAAAAAATTCACCCACGGTTTTACTGATTTTTCTAGAATTAACAACACCTGTTTGAATTATATTTTAAAAGTACTTAACAAAGTGTTGTGGTTGGCATAAAAAAATCAAAAATGTCCAAATGTCATATGGGACAGTTATGCTTCCACCGGCAGTACATCAAACCTACGTTTTAGATTAGTATGAATAATGGATCATGAGATGAATAATGGAACAGCTCCCTATGTGGTAATGCTGTTGAAAAGTGTGCTGATTTGTGATAATAAACTATTTTAACTATTTCAGCTTTTTCAACTGACTTTATATGATCAACACGACGCAACATTTCAACTATTTGCAAATACTGTACTTGACCATTGATCACCATCTCCTAATCATAATGTTCATCGTTACCCGAGCAGGATACAACAACATATGAATACATAATTTTAATCTTGATAACTGGCCTTGGTATTAAAGAGCTCAGATTAAGAGGTAAAATACCTAATCAAAATACCTAAGAATTGCAAGCAACATATCTCTCGAATAACAAAACTTGTTATTTTGGATACCTGGGAATACCTTAGCGGTACTATTTTGGTATTGTCTTACCGCAATTTGATATTCGCATAACATTGTGGGAACAATTTTATGGTATTATCCTCAGGTGTTTTACCTCTTAATCTGAGCTCCTTAATACCAAGGCCAGTTATCAAGCAATGCGGTCCTGCTCGGGTAAGAACTACTGGAAGAACTTCAGAAGCACTTTTTGGGCTACATTACTACTGATCTGGCAACACTTTATGTGCTTTTTTTAAAAATAGTAAAGAACCAGCCCTGGCAGTTGAAGTTAATCGATCACAAGGTTTTGCTAGTACCCAGGGACTGGCGATATTATTATAACAATAAAATGTAAAAACTGGCAACCTAAAACTCGTCTCATATCCTCAATGATAATTTTGTAGAGAAGAGTACTCTTATCCTATAGAATGAAACATTCAACCAAGCTGTTTTTCTGTCGCATTTTAGGAGCAATTTAAAAAAATGGTCCCATAAATTGACGTTTTTGAGTGAATCGCATTAATGTGGGCAATTTATTTCTAGGTTCTAGACAAAAAATACCTCAAAATGATAAATCTTTTTGGAGTAGTGAAGTGGTAGTAAAAATTGCTTCACTGAGCGTTCTATTTGTAGACTTTGTGTCAAGGACATTTAGAGAACAGGCCAATGTGTACGTTTGCCAGGTACGTCCTTATGAGTAAACAATGTCCATATATAGAAAGAATTGTTTGCTCCTCACCATGAGGCCCCAAGAGTGGACAGTAATGTTTGCTAGAAATGAAATATGTGAAGAGAAAGTGTTGATAGTTTCGTCAGTGTACGGTAGGTTGTGAAAATTGCATAGAAGTATTGAAAATTGAGCGAAGGGCTTGGATGTAGCATGAGCGGGAGATAGTTTCTCTCCCATGTAGGGGATTTGGGAGTGCTTATAGACAGTTCGTTAGAACCATTTAAGCTATCGGTAGTATATGAGCACGATCAAGCGCACATTCTTTTGCCAGTCAAGTTGGTGCATTTGTTCCTGCCTTGACCTACTCCGCATGAAGATGCTTGGCTAAATAATGAGTGCTTGTTTCGAAATACTACCTCACAATGCCCTCAGCATAAATTCAAACTACTTCTATTCAATTGTAACCGATGGCCGTGCGCTAACGGAACTATCAATACTTTCTCTTAACAACTTTGTTCTAGCAAAAAAAGTGCTGTCTACTCCTTTTCCCTACAATGGGTGGTAGGCAGCTATTACCAACAATCAATATAAAACTAGTGATTTGAAATTGATTCATTGTTGTAGAACCCTTTGGTTCATTGTATTTGTTATTATGCAATACATTCTTACGCTTTGGGGTTTTAGAATCTTTGTTTTTGTTTCGATTCGCTGGCCTATTTTGACAGAATATTTGAGGGTGTGAGATATGTTTTTAAAGGCGAAACATTGGCTAGGGACCGAGCTTGGGACCGTTGTTCTGGTACACTCAGTAGCAAAAAAAAAGCCGAGCAAAATTTTGCTTCCAAAAACCGCGTTGTTCAACCTCCTGTAACTTCGTCAGTTATCGATATTTTTAGCTGAAAATTCCACAACATTATACAAAATGTATAGACCTTATGTGGTCGAAATTTCATGTTGGAAAAATTTATAGATTTGAAGTTATCATAACATATGTGAAAAAAGTTCTTTTTGGACAAACCAATTTCAAAAACCCGTATTTCTGTGAAAAATTTAGGTATCATATTACAAATTTCTCCATAACTTAAAAAAGTACAGAAAATAATGTGGACAAAATTTGAACTGTTTCCATCAAGTGGTTTGGACTACAGCTGGTGTCAAAGTTGACGTACCAACATGAGCATTTCCCCTTTTCACCCGATGCTGACCTTGCTGAAATATCGTTGCAAAAAAAAAGCCGAGGTGAATTCATCTTATTAATACACATGATTTGTTACGCGTGAAATATCCCAAATAACTAGTGTAACCCACGAAAAACTTTGCAAATATGGCATTCAGTATGAATTGGTTTGTGAAAACTACGTATACAGTGTTATACAGTATTATTAATAAAATTCACCTCGGCTTTTTTTGCACCGATATTTCAGCAAGGTCAGCATCGGGTGAAAAGGAAATGCTCATGTTGGTACGTCAACTTTGACACCAGCTAGTAGTTCAAACCACTTAATGGAAACAGTTCAAATTTTGTCACATTATTTTCTGTATTTTTATAAGCTATGGAGAAATTTGTAATATGATACCTAAATTTTTCACAGAAATACGGGTTTTGAAATTAGTTTGTCCAAAGAACTTTTTCACATATGTTATGACAACTTCAAATCTATAAATTTTCAACATGAAATTTGACCACATAGTATACATCTTGTATGAATGTTGTGAAATTTTCAGCTAAAATATCGATAACTGACAAGTTACAGGAGGTTGAATCTAACGCATTTTGAGACAAAAATTTTGCTCGGCTTTTTGCTTACTGAGTGTACATCCTGATCCAAAAACTAGGTCTATCACTAGAAATTAGAAGAAAAATAAGTATTTTCCATTTAATTCCAACTACCTTTGCTTATCTTGACAGATACGCGTATTTCGTCTACAATGTGCAGACTTCTTCAGTGCCTCGTACTAATACATTACTCGTACTCGGTGACAAAAAATGTGTAAAAAGTAGGCACCGCTGAGAAAAGGAAAATAACTCTGCCCGTGACTTGAAGCTGACACCATTTTTAAAAGAGCATTTTTTTTTGTACGCACCGTGTATAAGCTCCGGGAGTTGTTTTTCAGTATAAAAAATGGAGGAATCATCCAATACATTGGATACAGACGCCTTCACAAAATTGACAGGTAAGTTGAATATTTGCTTGTATGAGTAATTACAAATGTTTAACACTGTATGATACCAAAAACAGGTCTTCCATGCCCTGTGACCTGATGCAGTTATTAGGGACGAATCATTAAGCTTGGGACCGAGCTTGGAGCAGATGTGCTGGTACTTCCTGAGCAAAAAAAATACATTAATTTTCTTCTTGACTATACAGCCTGCTATAAGATTATAATAAATAGTCCAAGAGCGTCTGTCAATCAACTCTGTAACAAATGCGTGAATAAATTTGTACGCAAAACCTCAATATAGGCATTTGTAGTATATTTGTTCCAATTGTATTGATGTCTTTTTCACATTCAAATTTGAATTCTGGAATTGAGCCGTTTTCAGCCATACTCGAGCAATATTGATTTTTCGAAATGAGTAAAAATTACACATCATTTATGATCTTAAAAGGAGTAAAAAGTAAGCATATTTTACTTTTCAAAAGGAGTAAAAAGTATGCATTTTACACTTTTCAAAAGGAGTAAAAAGTATGCAAATTACGACTTATATTCAATTTACGTAAGAGGGCGTAAAAGTAATATATTCCTTTTTGGCGTAGTCCCAGTTTCCCTCGAAAAAGCATAGTTTATAGTCATAATAGCGTAAATTGAGATTACCGTGACATCGCTAAATCATTTTAAAGCTAGTTTGACAGTAGCCGGGGATGCTTTATCGTCAACAATTTTCCTAAGTGGTTGCAGAGTTACATTTTACGGGTACGAAATAAAGAGTGTCACATGACCAATTTAAACTTTTATTTCAATTGTAAACGTTTCGGTTAATGGATTCTTGAAAGATATTCTATGCTATAAAAGCGATTTATTATGTTGTGTTATTCTTGTAGGTTAGAAAGAGAACCTGCCACTCTTGGGTTTGAACAAAGTTTGAATGTGTCATAAAATGACATAAGGCATCATATACCTAGAGCATTTGCGATGACAGTAGATTTTGCACATACTATCGTGAATAACCACATTTCGACCTTTTGACTATTTTGTCTTGAAATGTTGTCTATTTTGAACTTACAGCCTTCAAAATGGCTTCGCCACAGGAAGTGCGAAGAATTCAGCGCCAACATTTGATTAGGGCGAATCTGCTTTTGTAAACAAACATTTTTTCTGTTAATATATCGGATGTTGAATTAAATTCCTTCAAATTGAATATATCAGCGGATAGAGATATAGCTCCTCTTCCTTAAAGAGTGCAAAATTGGTATTCGTGACCTTGAGTTCAAGAGAAACTGACAATGAAAGCCATTGTTTACAAAAGCAGATTCGCCCTAATCTAATGTTGGTGCTGAATTATTTTGGACAAATGGCTAGAAAACTTATAACGTTCTTAGAAAGAAAGAAAGGGTCTGTGTCTCAAAAAACAGTTTTAATATAATCAACAAATTTTTGCCCATTTTTTGTTGAAGTCCAAAGAAAGCAGAGGGAAACACTCGTAAAACATGTTGAGAAAGATGTGCTGAAGGTGAACACAAGAATGTGCTGAAGGTGAACACAAGAATGTTTCGTGACGATCGCAATTAGATAGATTTCTTTTAAATTATACCGCAGAATAGAAAACAAAGATGTAGTCCTACGTCAAATGTAAACCAAATTTTTTCAGCTTTACAGCAATTAACAACTGAATTGAGATCTAGTGTGTATGATCAACTATCTGTTATTTTATCAATTGATAAATACCTGCTGGGTTTTTTCGTAACTTGTCCGGGGGTGAGATTCGAACTCGTGACTTTGGCGTGAGAGGTGTGGATGTTAACCACTACGCCGGGGTCGCCCTCCGATAATTTAATTAAATAGTTAAGATTCAAAATAACGAAAATTAATCTAAAATTCCTGGGGTGGATACACTATTTTTACATACTGTTCATTTATAATTAGAAGATCTACGTCAACATTTCATACAACCAAAAAGGGTTGTCCATTGTTGTTTGCCAAACACAAAAAAGTAACAGTTATAGTTTAATAACGAGCATTTTTATAATTCTTACTGGAAGTTTAAATGTTCAATATTAAAACATATATGTATATATATAAGCACATTCGTAACAAGAAAAATGCAAAAAATATGTGCGAAGATCGTCGGGTAATCAGCGTTGGGTGTTTGTTCGTCGGGTAATCAGCGTTCACTCATTGGATACAAAACCATTCATCACTTGACATGTTCAACTCAACAAAATCTGCACAAAACATGGACAACCAAGCGCCGTAATGCAATTTATCTCAACTGATCGTCTCGCTTGACGCGAGCAGCTGCATACCGAAATAGCCTATCAGGTAGATCTACGGTGCGCAACTGGCGATTATATATGGGGTCCTGTAGTGTTTAATTGCAATGCAGACATTGTGCAATAGACGAATTTGCCGGAAAAATTATACACGCCCCATGGCCACTTGTTATCGGTGCTGCTTTCAGAGAAAGTATGGCCAAACGATAATACGTTACTTTCGTTGGCTTACATGTGTGCAGTGCGTATCGTCCCTCTTTCATCGTGTGTGAACTCCAGTGTGAAAAGCGTATCTTCGCCCCACGGAATGTTAGCATCGACACCATGGATCTCGTCTTGCGATTCCGACAGATGAGCGAAACGTTTGCGTCCAACGGCGCAGATTCACCTAGCGTGGCGATTTCGTGCAAAGAAAGGGAAAGTGTGCTAGTTGCTGGCATTGTTACGATTTCTCCAGGCAGGTGTCCATCGTTGAAGACTTACCTGTGGGTCCGGTGGCGAGGTGCACGCTCCAAAATTCTTCCTTTCCTGGAGCTTTACGTGCACGTAAGCTTTTCAGGGGTTCCCCGAGGGAAATAACCGCGTTGTTCATCTCTTCAGTGCCCACCTTCCCGAGTTGTCATCGGCGATGCTGATCTGGAACCGACTGCCTGCCGTCGCGTTCTCCGATTCGCACCAATACGGTTGCCGAATGAATCACCGGAGGTATCGGCCCAAATGTGACTTCAGATAAATAATACCTACACTATAGTGGGAAAGACAGAAGGAAACAAAAGCTACACACAATCATATGTTTCAGGTGAAATGATGGTGATGATGATTTTATAGTTTACACTTGTGAGGTGAATTAGTTACTACAAATGATAACAGTTTACATAACAGTGGCGGAATATGACCACTAGCTCAATTACACACGGATAAAAACAATACAGGCGGTGTGCCGTAAGAGGATCCAAAATTAATAACTAGCCTAGATAAAGCTTTATTAGCTTGTGTGTAGCTTCTTGTAAGGATCCGTTAGTTACATTCGCTTAGGGAAAGAGATTGATGACGTTCTTTTTCACTACAGAAACGTTACTGTTTGATATGTTCGTGCAATTATAGAATACAGAGCAATCTGTGAGATTTGCGCTCAGAAAATGAAGCTCACCAAGCGGCTTGAACTTTTCATTGATGTTAAACAACTGATATATTTTTATGAAATTAAATACCCAATTGAGCTTTTTATTTTCATTGAAATTAGTACTTCTTAGGTCAGGCTGTTTTTTTATTGTGGTAAAAACTTTATATATAAAACTTAAGACGCTGCAATATTAGCAAACGGTTCATTCTTTTTAAATTTATCTTGTGCCAAGCACAGCAAAAAAATGGTTTCATTTAGGATTTTGTTTGCTCGCATTTTTCATAAGATTTTGTTTTGCGTTCTTTTTGCAATATTGTGGTTGAAATGGTTATGAAAAAATCATGTATCAAATATACGGGACGAAAAAAAAAAAATAGAATCGTGGTGCTCATTCGAACAAAGTTTCAATAGAACTCAACAACATTATTTATCGGATTGAAATCCACTGTGGAGCGGTTTTAAGGTTTTGAGTTCATATATTTTCCTATATTTTCATATGTTTTCATTTATTTCCTGATATTTTTTTTACCCCTAAAAAACGATTCAAAATGCCAAACACAACTGCACCCAAGTATCTATATTACATAAATTATTAATGCAACAACATTTCGCTTAAAATTAGTAAAACTAAACCAACAAAAATGTAGCCAAACAATGACTTATAATGGACCATTGTTGCAGCGTACGGCGAAAAGATAATAGGACTGATGGTAAATGACAGAGATCTTAAGATGTAATTAAATTTTAGAACGTTGCAACGGAAATTTCGATTGCCTAGGTTTTTGATGTCATGTCCAAAGTTTTCGAATTAACTTAAAAATAGCTTTGAATAAATTTTAAGATGCCATCGCTAACGAGCCAGAAATCAAATATGAGCGCGATCTATTTTAAACTGATTTCTATCGTTATGATCAATCATAACCGGTTGACGAAACTGAATAACTTTGGCTCGTCAGATTGAACATGCGATCGTATAATTCGCAAATTTAATGAACGGCGATCCCGCGCATAAGCTACGAGGAACCTGAATAAGCATTCAAAATCGTTCCTCTTTGCTGCCATTAATGCAAATTTGACTTAACGTTGAATGTGAAAGTAAAAATGCCGCAAAGCATTTTCTTTCAAAAAAAATTTTTATGCAATTTATTTCGAACTTCGTTGAATACGCATATAAACGGTCACTTAACATAGGGTAGGAAACGGCTTAAGCACCCCAAGACCCTATTCCAAGCACGGGGTAAACGTTAACCTACAACGCTCATTTGTTGCAGTATGGCGCTATACTGCAAAAAATGAGCGTTGTAGGTTTAAGTTTACCCCGTGCTTGGAATAGGGTCTCGGGGTGCTTAAGCCGTTCCTTACCCTACAACTGTTTACTGTAATTGTTGTTTGTATTCTCCGTGCGTGGAGTACCGATTATGATGTAGAACGAAACGTTTGCTCATCATCATGAGGCTCCAAGAGCGAACAGTAAGCGGTCAGGGTTTGAGCGTTAATATCTTAGTCGTTTCTCCAAAGATTATTATAACATTTGTACCAATCTACTCAAAATATTTTCGTTTACAAAAATCTGGGTTTGGTGGCTGTGGTCCGGTAGGCCATATGTCGACTTGTCCCCGGAACGGCGCTTCTGTAACAGATAGGGCCTAAAGAAGCCATGAACATATTTAGAAGGAATCCTTAGCGATATGAAAATCGAAATTCATGAAATTTCCTCAGTAGGATATTTCTTAACGTTTTGTGGCCATCATGGTTTGTCCCCGGAACGATTATTCCGGAACTGATTCCCTTCGGGCTTCGAGTGGCCATTAACATAGTTAGAAGGAAACGTTATGTGGCCATTTGATGATTTATCGTGTTTAGAAGGAAACCCTGGCCATATAGATATCAAAATTCATGAAATTACAAAAATGGCTATTTTTCAACGTTTTGGGGCTATCTGATGATTTGTCCGCGAATCGGTTATTCCGGAACAGGTTTCTGTCGGGCCTTGAGTGGCCATGAACAGTTACAGAAGAAACCCCTGGCAAAATGGGTATCAAAATTCATGAAACTACTTTACTGCCGTTATTAGCATAACTGTCCCATGTATATAGGGAAACCCATAGAACATGGGACAGTTATGCGTAGAACGGCAGTTTAGAAAGCTATTTCTCACAACTTTTTGGCCATCTTATATTTTCTCTTCTAAAAGGCCACTCCGGAAAAGGTTACTGTGGGGCCTGAAGTGGCCATAAAAGTGTTTAGATAAGTACTATCAAAGATGGTCATTTGCCACCAACTCGTGACCATCTGATGATTTGTATTTGCATCTGATCTGTAGGCTAGGGCTTTCTTTTAAATATTTAAGGCACCATTTTTATCCGTGTTTAAATTTTTTGTCCGTGGGTAAAAATTGATGAAAATCTGGGTATAACTAGTGAATTGAAGTGAATTGTTTACATGTGCAAAATTTCATAACAATCGGTTCAGCTGTTATTGATATGTCATCGAAACAAGAAGAAAATCTCCGGAGAATTTTGCGCGCCGTCATGTAAAATCCGACTGCGACCTTGAGATGGATCGGAAGACAACTGGGAATCACCCACACAACTGTGCCTCGGGTGGTAAAATCGTTTAGAGAGCTCAGACGACCGGGCGGCGGGCTGAAAGTGGAAGAAAATCGAAGACAGCTGACTCCTGGGAAGGCCCGGAAGGTGTTGGATTATGTAAAGTGTAATCCAGACAGCGTCGATTCGCGACGTGGCTCTGTAGGCAAAGTGTTCCACCTGGTTCGTTCAGCAAAACACCGAATCGAGCTGGGCTTCGTGTATTCAAGGTCCGCAAGGCACTGAACCGGCGTGATCAACAAAACACGGCGGCCAAATCCCGCGCAAGGCAGCTTGTATCGGGAGGTGGTTAACGAAACCGATGTGTGTGGTTATGGATGACGAAACCTACATCAAGGCAAACGCAAAGCAGATACCGGGGTTGGAGTTCTACGTTGCCAAACCACGGTTTGATGTTCCGGAAGTCATAAGGAAGAAGAAAATGGACAAATTCGCTCAAAAATACTTGTCTGGCAGGCCATATACCAATGCGGTAAACTGAGTAAACCGTACATCGCAACGGGTACCATCAACAGCGAAATTTACCGCACCGAGTGCCTCCAGAAGCGTTTGTTGCACTTCCTGCGTTCCCACGGAGGCGAGAAATTATTTTGGCTTCGACCTGGCATCATGCCATTACGCGCGATCGACATTGGATTGGTACAAAGATAATAACGTTGTTTTCGTGCCAAAACCGCACACCACCCAACATTCACTCAGAGAATCGTACGGTGCGAGATTTGTAGGCCATAATGAAGGCCAAAGTTCGAAAATCTCCCAAAAAGGTCGGCTCCACCATTGCACAAAATGTAATGAGGGGTCGTAAGGAAAGGTAGCGGGCTTTCAGCGATGGAAAGAAATTGAATAAAATTGAATAAATAAGTTGAAACAACATCAATATGCTATAAGTTCATTCCCTGAAAGTTTCTAAGAAAATCCGACTTAAAATATTTTTTTGGCGAACACTTTGGATCTGTGCATTTTTTCGAGTACAGGCCTTACATGGCTTCTCAAAGCCCCACGGAAACCTTTTCTGGTTCTAGGTGAAATCCTCAGATGGATTACAAAACGTTGAGAAATATCCTACTGGAGGAATTTCATGAATTTTTTACCCATTTGCCAGGGTTGCCTTTAACTATGTTCATGGCTCCTGGAGGTTACACGGGAATCTGTTCTGGAATAATCGTTCTCAAGGAAAACCATCAGACGGCCACAATACGTTGAGAAATAGCATTCTGGAGAAATTTTCATAAATTTTGATACCCATACTGCCAGGGTTTCCTTCTAAATATGTTCATGGACACTATAGGCCCTATGGGAACCTGTTACAGAACGACCGTGCCGGGGATTAGTCGGTATATGGCCTTCAATGGAAAAGAAATAGTCCGTAGCCGTTATTCCAAAGATTGTGACATCCATTCCCGGAAATTGAATTGATATCACTAAATAATGTCTCCGTAGTGGACCACTACCTTGAAACCGTGGATTTCTAGATTTGCATAAAGCAGATGATGTTTTGAATCGAACAGTGTTTAAAGAATTAAAATCGGTCAATAATTGCCACAGTAACAATCATTTACAAGTTTACATTTACATTTAGTAGCATACAAAATGATTTATACAGCAAGTTGCCTTCCAGGTTCAAGGTAAAGGTCGGTATCGTGTTCGAAAGAAATTCCGTTTTCTATCCCAAACCCATGTTAAATTCCGTTTACTAAAATGGAGAACAAAAGAATCTAAATAAATTTTCTGCAGCAGTATCCACCTGAAAAGAACGACAAATAAAATTCGAATTTGTAAGGTTTCCACGCAAATTAATGGGAGCTGTCATTTTTACTTTCGGAAAAATATGCCCCTCGATTATTCCGTAAGGGAAAGTGAAATTTCGTCGTTCCATGCAGATCAATTGTCGAAATTCTGATTGGAAATATTGAACAAAATTCTGTTACCTCTTTACATTTTAGGTCGATACTGGCTTTAGGGAGGTGCCTAACTGAACTAATAAACAGAATACGGTGGCCAGTAAGGTGTACTGCGAGTGATTGGTGCAGCCGATATGCATCGTAATGGACGGTGAGACGTACATTTAAGCGGACGCCAAGTAGATCCCCAGCCTGAATATTTTCGTTGGCATGTTCGGTCTCGATGTTCAGGAGAACTTCATTTTTTTACAC